>JAOXJP010232591.1:0-10443 GCA_025762735.1 Platanus orientalis | reverse complement strand
TCTCTCTCTCTCTCTCTCTCTCTCTCTATATATATATATATATATATATATATATATATATATATATATATATATGCCATTTCTAGCTACCCCACCTCCACTCCTACTCCTGAATTTCATCTTGTTCCGTCCACATTAATCTTAGCATCTTCTAAACTTTTTCAATACCACTTCCTTAGCCTTGAATCCAAGAACTTGCCTCTTAAATCACATGGTTTAGCTTAAAAAAAAAAAAAAAAGAAAGGAAAAAAAAAGAAAAAAAACCCCTTTTAAGGATGTCTTTGAACCAAGTGCCGATCCTTTGTTATAATATTAATGCTATTGCTCGTATTATTTTCAAACCTATTTTACATCTCTCCCTCCACAATTCCCAAGCAATGGAATGGCATATGACCGACCAGAAAATCATATCAGTTTGATTTAGAAGCTTTTGAAATATGGTCCTTATACCGTTGCGAAGATTTGTGAGAACAATCGCAAGGCATGGAAAGCTTATGATAAACCCCAATACATGTGATCCACTGACTCCTACATTCCTCACACCAATCAGATCTCGGGCATATTGTTATTAGCCTTTGAACGTCACTGAAGAAAGATTCTCATTTGGTATTTTAATATTTCAAACCGACCTAAATATCCTGTAACTAATGCCCTTAATGAGCATTTTGTTCCAAGAAGATTTGATCCCCGATCCATGCATAAGCACTATCCTTAAATAATTGTACAATTTTTTTTGCTTGGTAACCTCAATTCAACTCTACCAACCTTAATCCAATTATTACGAGTTGATACATTAATCCACCTTAATCTTCTTCTGCCATAACTATATCCGGGTCTATATCTTTTGCCAAATATTATATTGTCATATAGTTTCTCACTCCTCATTGATGTAATCATTGGCCTTTTTTTCCACATGACCTCACTCTCTGCTAGGTTGATAAGATTCAATAGTCATAATCAAGCTGAACGCACATTTGGGCCTTTAGCATTTTGTTCAACTCCGTAAGGATTAGCTGAACACACAGACATGCCATTTTGGGGATTAATGATAAAAAATATGTTCTTTTTCTCACAAAAATTACTTTAAAATATGATGTACCGTTTTTTATTTTCAGAAAAGCTCATATGTTTTTTTTACATCGATAAAGGCTCTTACTTTTCTCTAGTTCTGCATTTTTATTCATTGACCTTGGAAAGTAATTCGAATTATAGAGGGATGTTTTAGAATCAAATGATTTTAAGATAAGTTGGACTAAAACATAATACATGGAATGCAAGTTTAACCAAAATAGGAGTAGAAATGGGGGAATAGTTAGAATTGATAACCAAAAGATATCTCCGAGTGACCATTTTTGTTATCTTGGTTTAATCATACACAAAGAAAGAGAGATTATAGATGATGTTGCTCATACAATTAGAGTGAGATGGTTAGGTGGAAAGATGCCTTTGGAGTGTTGTGTGATAAATGAACACTACTATAATTGAAGGGAAAATTTTATAAAATAACTATAAGACCAGTCGTGCTTTATGGAGCAGAATGTTGGATAGCCAACAAATAACATGTACATAAAATGAGTGTAACTGAAATGAGGATGTTGAGGTGGATGAGTGGCAAAACCATATATGATAGAATTAGGCATGAATCCACTCGTGAGAGCTTAGGTGTAACACCAATAAGTTATAAAAAGAGAGAAAATTGATTGAAATGGTTTGGACATGTGTCACAAAGACCAATGATTGTACCAGTGAAAGGATTAAGACAATGCAAGTTGAAGGTGTTAAAAGGAATAGAAGAATGCCAAAATTGACATAGGTTGAAATAGTAAAGAGGAACATAGTAGCTTGTAATTTAATGACAAATATGACTCTGAACAGAGCGAAATGTCAAAACAGGATTCGTATAACTGACCCCAAATAGTTGAGATAAGGCTGTTTGTTGTTGACCTTGGAAAGTAGTGTGGAAACACATTTGAATGGGTTTGCAACTTGGGCCTGGTTGGGGTCCACCTTTGACCAACCTGAGGGTTAAAGTAGTGAGGAAAGACATTGATACTTATGATCTACCGTCAAATATAACCCCATATACAGTGGAATGATTGAACAAGATTTGTGTAGTTGACCAAAAGTAGTTGGGATAAGGCTTTGTTCCTGTTCTTATATACTTGTGTTATTTGTATACAAGCACAAAGTTTACTGAAATATCATAAAACTCAAGTAAAATAAAATATTTTTGGAAAAGGGAATATGGATTATTTGTTTGTTGAATAAAATTCTTTTAAATGTTTAATTACTTTTTATCCCTCTATAAAAGGAAAAGGTTAAACCTAAAAAATTTTCATTCACGTCTTTTCTAATTGTTCTCTCTCAATGAACACATCCTTCTCCTTCTGCACAGAATAAGCACCCAATCCTTTCATTAGGAACACATCCTTGCCAGAATTACGAACCTAAATCACAAAACCATTCAACATATTCTTCAAGCTTCTCCACCAACACTATTAGCTCCATCTACCATCAACTGTTAATCCATCATTTGAGCAGTGTTTTCCTTGAAAATCAAATCCATTAAACTGCTGCAACAGTACTGAGAAACCTGATGTCAATGGAAACCGAGCCAACTATTCGTAGAAGCTCTGCAATTTCAATTGACGAGGCAGCTTATGATGTATCTGCTTATTTAATTATCATATCACTTACTAGCTAGCTAAATGCTGAAGAACAAACATAAGACAAATCGAACAATAAGAGCCTGATTCTTCCTGATTCAAGTGAAAAACTTCACAACATCCCTCCTTCCCCCACCGGAAAACAAAAGCAAAAAAGAAAACAATGTATACATACACCATTCCAAAATCTACTACAATCCAATAAAGAGATTGAATTGACTACAATTATTTATGCACAATTCAAAACAATAATTCAGTTGCTTTGGTTTACATTCATCTTCATTGGTACTCATCCCTTTTCTTCTTTGAATTAAACAATAAAGCACAAAAACAAATAAATAGCTCACAACTCCAACAGGAATGGAAGAAGTGGTCGAAAAGAGACATCCAAATTGTTCACATACTGTTTATAAATTGCATATATAAGAACCGAGACCAGAAATGGAAGAGGTGGTTGAAAAGAGAAACTTCATAAGCTTGTAGACTACAAGGAGGGCCTTCAAGTCATTGCAGGAGTGTCATTGCAGGAGTATGTGGAAGCTCATGTGCTTCCAAAAGCATAGATGAATCCCCTTATAAAGCTAAACTAAGGGAGTGCAGATGGTTACTAACATCCGATCCAGTCCTTTCATCTTCACGTAGAAGATTACCTTGGACATAAACCCTGAGAATAAAGGTTAGTGCATCAATGTCCCTAAAAGAATCATAGCAAGGAGATTGGTGGTCATTTTAATGGTGAAAATTGACAACTCATTACCCTTGCATATTAGTGAAGAAGAAAAAAACACACATACATGAAAGATATATCATAGTGGTTAGCCAATATTATTTTTGTGTTAAACAATTAATTTTGACTGCATGTCTGCATCTTATCAAACAATAATCAATTGTCCGATTCATAAACAATAGCCTAGATTCCCTTTTTTCTGGTTCCTCCCTTTTTATAAGTTTATTTCTCAAACAATTAAAGATAAATATTTCTGATTCAGATTTTTTACAAGCAAACATATCTTTCATTATTTTTTCCTGTAAATAATCAATTTATACAATGAAATAATGTGTACATGTCTCACACAAGCAAAAACAAGATTAAGCAACCATAATTCTCAAAAGACCAAAAAGCCCTGTCTCAAACAACACGAGTCTGTTAAAATTTGTTCTGGGCTCTTACTAAACAAATTCAACTAGTTGGGTAAACTAGTTTGTTAAGTGGTAATTAACAAGAGTCACTTTTATGGTTTCCAATCATCAAATGGAGAAGGTTTTTCCTTCTAGCGGTTAAGTTCGGTTACTAACAATGTATTCATCATTTCCTTTAAGAAACGGTTTTTCTTCTCTACCATTTCATTACACCCAGGAGAGTAAATCATCGTGGTTTCATGTATAATACCATTCTTTTCGCAATATTTTATCAAGAAGTTTTAAGTCATACTCACCTCCCCAATCAGTCCTCAGCCTTTTAATTTTCTTTACTAACTAGTTTTTGTCCTTTATATTTCACAAGATAGCTTCTGCTATATCTTTTGTTCTTAGCATGTATAATTCCATGTACCTATAATTGTCATCTAAAACATCTATTAATATTTTTTAGCAAAGGTGTTTTTCAAGTCACTTAGATCACTATATATAAACCATAGCCATTCATTTTGTCTATTGGTTGACGTGTGTGTGTGTTTAATGAATTTTGATTCTACAGACACCTCAGATTTCTCAATATCACTCGAGTTCAATGGAAAAAAAATAAAATCCGGCCTCATTCAGTACTGCATCTGACGCTAGGTTGCAGTGTCTAGAGTAGTAAAATGTTTGGTAGCACCACCATCCACCCCCCCCCCAATCCTTAGTAATACCTATCAGATTTTCGTTGACAATGGTTTCCATCACATCGCCTTCTGCCAAGTCCACATTCATCTTCGCAGGTCTGATTATTTAATTATTTGTTTATTTATTCATTGTCCTCTAAAGTCAACCTACAACAGTATGGTAGCTGGTGTTGCCACACACAAGGCATTCGTCGTTGAATGCTCATTTCTTTCCCTTTGAAATCATTCTCATTGAAAATGTATCTTAAATTTTCAGGTTTCTTATTCTATATGTTCTCACTTTTTTTTTTTGACTAGCCTATTGGCTAGAGGGAGGGCCTTGGCGCATTGGTAAGGTTGCTCCATTGTGACCTGGGCGTCACGGGTTCAAGTCACGGAAACAGCCTCTCTGCTTGTAGGGATAAGGCTGCGTACATCTGACCCTCCCCAGACCCCGCAGTGTGGCGGGAGCCTCGTGCACTGGGACTGCCCTTTTTTTTCACTAGCCTATTGGCCTTTTTCCTACTCCAACCATTCTATATTTAATCTATGTAGGCAATGGCTTCCCATAAACTCAATTTGAGGGATACTCTCAATATGTGAAATTCTGAATTTCCAAAAAATATATATATATACTTTCCAAGGATCGATGTCATTTTGTCTCAATTACAATTTGACATTCCTTGGCACAGTCCTGATACCAATTTTTTTTAGTAATGTATTTCAATTGATTGGACCTAGAAATAAAAAATACATTCCCCAATCAGAATACCAATAATGCTTCATTGATTTTAGGATTATGATATTAGGCTAGTAAATTATATACATAAAGCACACAGTGAACCTGCATATGCACTGTATAATGTATCTCATATATTACACTAGGCACATAATGGATCCCATTATTTGTTCTCATTTATTAAAGGTACTGTGATTAAATAAGTTTCTCAATGACATTAGAAATCATAAGATCGTTGTCAATTCTAAGGTTTGGGCAAGTAGTTCAGTTAGACAAATGCCTGTGAAGTCAAACAAGTGTGTAAGATGTAACACCAGACAGAATTCAGGAGCAATTGACTAAAAGTTAAAACCATAACTCCAGTCTGTTTTTACGCTATACCAGTCACATACCCAGCCCCTAGAGGTCCTAAACAAACTCTTTAATCAAGTAAACTGGTAGCAGTAGTTTATGTCCTGCACTTTTCCTCAAAACAAATTATCAAAAGGCAGCAACAAGTTGTACATTTATGTGCTACAAAATCAAATTGGATTCCTTCAACATTTTCAAAAGAGTAGCAGCAGCATAAACTTCATCAAACTATTTGATTACTGATCAATGTATTCTTAATTCTAGAGTTTTGGCAAATATATCATTTCCCACTTCTACAGGAAAAGAATAGCTGCAGTGGATTCTTGGACAATCCACGTATTAGATTATAATATATACTATAGCATACTCTTATGTCATAATGTCCACGTATTAGAGTAGCAGAATATAGATATATATAATGCATCACAGGATAACATGTCAATTAAAAAAACCCAAAATCTTTCCTTACATATAAGTTAGAAAGACGTTCTGCCTTAGCAGAGTTACTTCTGCCTCAACAGAGTACCACAACAAGTCTTCATGATTTGCCTGATCATGGTGAATAACAGCTACTTGATGGGAGACTCTAGATCCATCCACCATTTTCTAGTAGTACTTTTCCCAGAAGGTATGGTCATCATCAGTTACACACTTATGCCCTTCTGAAATAAATACTAGAATGAAAACCACAATACAGCAAGTTATGTGCCTATGCACCAGAAAGACTGCAGTGAAAGATCACCAACTCAAGAGAAGGTGTTTTGTGTGGGTTGGTGAAAAGGCAGCCCATTAACTATGGAATAAAGTTCAAATGACCAAAGTATCAAGAGTAGGATTTTGGACAAGTTCCAAAGAAAAAAATTCAGACAATATCTACATAACATTTATGTGTCATAACTTAGGTAATAGATTTGAATCACTTTCTTAATAAAAATACAGCACATAAAAGCATTATAAATTAGTAACCTACAACGTAATTCCAATTCAGATTGTTGTAATTTCAAGGCTTTGTGATTGTTATAATATTTGGTGTGAAGAATTTAATCCTTAAACTCTCATACCTGAAAGTTCTCCCTTTTTGACTTCAAAGGATATTGGCAAATTATTGACAATGCTGCACTGTTGTAGTGAAATGTGAGAGAAAGGATAGGATGCATGAATGCTGTTGTAGGCCTGTGAATGCATGCATGAACTCTTCACCTCCACTATACAGGCAATCAGATTCTTTTCTAAAGAATCACATACTTTGTTGAAGGGTGAAAGCTTATTGGTAACCAATGGGTTACGTGCCATTATTCTCTACCAAATCTTCACATTTTCCAAGGCCCTCAATCAAAGAGAAGTAAGTACTGTCATCTGGAGTAATACCTTTGCTTACCATTTCTTTGAGGAGTTCTTCAGCATGATCTCCTTCCTTGTTTTTGCATAGCCCTTGAATGAGGGCATTGTAAGTGAGAAGAGTGGGATTAAAACCTCTATTCAACATTTCATCACGAACTTTAAAAGCATCCTTCATATCACCTTTCCTACTATACCCACTAATGATGGTATTGTAACTGATGTGATCAGGTTTAATACCCCTGCTCTTCATTTCATTGAGAAGCTTACGAGCTTCTTCGACCTTCCCCTCCCTACAAAGCCCTTGCATTAGTGTATTGTAGGTCACCTCATCAGGAGCAACCTTCTTCCTCTCCATCTCCTTCAAAAGCATAAAAGCACGATCCATATTCCCATTAACACAGTGTCCATCAATCAAGGCATTAAACATTATGACATCAGGCGATATTTCTTTACTGACTATCTGCTTAAATAAGTCATCCGCCTCTTTCATTCTATTCCGTTTGCTCAGAACATAGATGAGGGATGTGTAAGTCACAATTGTAGGACGAATCCCTTTACTTGACATCTCTGCATAAAGGTCAAAGGCTTTCTTTGCATTCCCCTCCTTACAATACCCATTGATCAAGATGTTATATGTGATGGCATCAGGAACCATGCCCTTTTCATTCATTTCCTTAATCAAACCATCTGCTTCGGTTGTCCTACCTTCCATAAACAGTGCATGGACCAACAAATTATAAGTGGAGACAGTTGGTTTTATCCCTTTACTAACCATCTCATCCCTATACTTAAAAGCCATTCCCAGGTTTCCCTTGTTGCAGTATCCATCAATAAAAGTGTTGTAGGTCACAGCGGTAAGAACCAACCTATTATCCACCATTTTTCTGAGCAGTGTTGATGCTTCTTCAAGTTTTCCCTCTTTACACAGCCCACTGATAAGCGAACCATACGTGTAAGAATCTGGTTTAATACCCTTACCTTTCATATAAGCAAAGATCTCATGGGCTCCTTCGAGTTTGCCTCTCAAACAATACCCATGAATTATGGTGTTGTAAGTCACAACAGTAGGTTTAAAACCCAAACCCTCCATATGTGCTATGAAATTCTTTGCTTTCTTCAGCTTTCCTTCCTTACATAATACATTAATCATTATGTTGAATGTAAAAATAGTGGATTTAATTCTCAACCTAAACATCTCAGCATACAAAACCCAAGCCCTATCAGTCTGATTCAATTTCAAAAGCAAACTCAATAGCTCATTACAAGTCTCAATCTTGGGAAGAATCCCCTTATCCTTCATCAAGTAAAAGCATTCCAGAGCCTCATCTCCTCTCTTCGATCCACACCACGCCCTAATCAACAAATCTAGAACAATAGAACTCGCCAAGTTTAACTGCTCACGAACAAGCACTAAACCATCGAAAATCTCCCGGTTCGTCGCAATGCCACCATCGGCAACTCGCTTCAAGATCTGCAAAGCGGGTTGCGGGGATGGAAGGCGAGAGATAACGCCTACAGCAAGGCAAGCGCTTCTGAAATCGAGGCGATGAAACCCTAATTTCTCAATACTAGCTAGAACAGTATCAGGCGATCCACGGAGCTTAAAAATGGTATTGTAAATCACAGAAGGAGTAAGATTTGAAGAAATCCGTTCGATTGAATGCCACTGAGAATCTAAGATTGCTTTCTCTAAGAATTCCTCGCCGTTCTCTTCGTTGTTTAGCCGAGAGGTGGAAGGTAGGTCTAGGGTTTCTGATGAAGCATCTAAACGAGAAGCTAAACAAAAGAACGGAGAAAACTGACCTCTGTATATGGCGCCGAGGATCGTGAGCTTACGCTTTTCGAAAGTTCGAAAATCTACTCTGCAACTTCTCATTTTTAGGTGGAAGGAAGCGACGGTTTTGTTGCAGAAGCTGTGGAGAGGGTAGAAGAAGAGGTCAACGAGGGTTTTGCTTTTGGGATCACTGAACACAGCGATCGTAGAAGAACCGGACCATGTTACCGTTTCTTCGACCCGATTTTGCACCAAGCCGGACAGGGGACGAATAAAACTACGAAATAAATGTTCTATGATGAAAAAGCTGTGTGATGACATCCGGCGGCTGGGATTTGGGCATATCCTTACCGTGCCACCAAGGTGAGCCCGGCATCAGGGCTGGACTCATCAGCAGGTTGAATTTGGTGTCTCTTTTTGGACACTTAAGCCCGTTTGGGAATCATTCACTAGATTCTCTCCAGAATCAAGAGAATGGATTATTGAGATTCTTCATTGTTTGGAGTCATCCACTAACTAAATGAATGTTTGGTAACATTTAATCTAAAATCCATTTTATATATATTTTTTAAAGTAGAATGTTGTTTGGCAATGACATCTAGAAAATGTCATATTGATGTAAGAATTTGGCATATTGTTGAATACATACAACTAGTACTCTATAATAAAAAATGTAATTATCATTTAGCTCAATCCCGACATAGTCACCACAATCTATTCATATAATAATAATAATAATAATAATAATAATAATAAAAAAGAGAATGTATGGTATTTTAGTAAATTTATGTGTTAAAGGGGGTATTTTGGTAAATTCACTTATATTCACAAATATCTGTTTTACCAAGGTTGTTATTTCTCTCCTCTTCTCATTTAACGTTTTTCAGAGGCTTTTTCTTCAATGTAGATGTGAGGAGTTGAGGGGTTCTCAGCTTGTTCATCAAATCTCGCATGCAAACCCAAAGAATTCATTCTTTGTTTTTTTTTGACATTATTATTTTTAGTGTCAAAAAATGGTGCCTATGTGAAATTTGGAGTTATTCTAAGAAGCATTCCATGCAACCAAACACCATTTTCTCAATTTTTTCTTTTTTTTTTGGAACCAAAAATGGATAGAATGCATTCTTTGGATGGTTCCCAAATAGGCTTTTTCAACTGAGCACTCTTTTTTCCCTTGGGATTTGCTACAACCCTTTACTGTGCCATCAAGGTCAGCCCAGCATCAAAGGCGGACACATCAGTGCCGAAAAGTGAAAAACAGTCCCCAAAAAATGTAAATGACTTGCTTGCATTAGCTAACTTCAATGAAGTACATGTCAATCTATGGCATGCCTACAAAGGTTTTTTTTCGTAAAAGACAATCATCAAAAGTAAAATTAAACAAATGTTCTATGATTCTCTATGAACACATTACATGCTGACACGTGGTTTGTTTGTCGCCGAAGAAGTGCTCATTTCAATCAAAAAGTAGGTGAGACCAATTTCCAAAAGACATCATGTATCAGTTTGTGGCATGCTTTTACAAAAGGATCACAACACTTTTGGTCACAGAATCATTCTCCAAAATAAAAAGTTAATGATAGATGTAAAGAGGTTGTTACTTTACTTGAGGTAAAACCCAATGGCCAACCATTGACATAGGAGATAGGGGCTGGGATTATATACGGAAATTTGGTTTTCCTGATGTATTAGAATGACATAAGGGGGCTGAATATCAGTACCTAAAAGTGACTTTCACTTTTTGGGGGGTGCTTATCACTTTTCAGCACT
>JAOXJP010232589.1:0-24473 GCA_025762735.1 Platanus orientalis | reverse complement strand
CCCGTTACACCCATAACTCTCTCTCTCTCTTTAAACAATGAAGAACTTCCTTCTCACCTTCTTTGAGAACTCAGAGAAGACCTTGTTTTCTCACTATGGAGAACTCCTTTGTTTCATTGTTTCATTCAAGGAAAAAACCTTAGAGAAGACAAGTCAAAGAAGCCCCTTTTTCTGTTTTGAAAAACTAACTTATATTGAGAGTCCTCTCAAGTCCCTACTCCTTCATGTACCAGGAAAGGAAACTTTTAATTATAAACAATTTCTAATTAATACTTTACATTTCATCCATTAGATTGCTCACCAATCTGACAGCTGAGAAACAAGACAAACACAAAATCACCAATAGGTGATAAGATGATGGAAAATCAATTGAGATTGTCCAATCATGTGTGGCAAAGATTGATGACTGTACCAGTGGGAAGGAGTGAGATGGTACAAGTTAAAGATGTTAAAAAGGACATGAAGGCCAAATTTGGCTTGAGTTGAAGTAGTAAAGGAAGACATGAATGATTGTGATTAAATGGCAGATATGGTCCTAGATAGAGTGGAACAATGGAATAGGATTCATGTAGCCAACCCCAAGTTGTTGAGACATTGCTTTGTTGAGTTGAGTTGTATGTGCTTAGAAATGTATTGCTACTGGATGATCTTACCAACAGTGGTGCATCTAGAAATATTGTAAATGCATATGTTGTAAATTTCATGAGTAGGAAAATATATGGGTTGATAGACTAGGCTATGACATGTTCAAGCTAGAGTTTAGGAGGTTTTTGTATTCACTGTGTATGAAGATCACTCTCGAAGACTAAGAATGCACCAAGGAAGTAAATCGAGATCATGCGAGGACTAGAGCGACATGTTCACATCATTCGCGTCCTTCTGCATCCGCGAAGGTGAGGGTAAGATTTACTTAAAGAGACCCTCAGGACCCCCATGGACTACCTTCCATATGGTTAGAGATGGCCTTAGAGCCAATTTGCACAAAACCAGGGAAGGTGAAGCACTTCAGGTGAATTGGAGCTCTCCAAAGGTGGTGGAGCTCTCCAAATGGAGTTAGAGTGCTCCAAACCAAATTGGTAGGAAACACTATTTGTTTGGAGCGCTCCAACCCCAAAATGGAGCATTCCAATAATTCTCTGGAAATTTGTTTCTGAGAGAAATTACTCTCAGTGGAATGCTCCAAAATGGTGGAGTGCTCCAAATTGGGTGGAACATTTCAAATTTGAAATTGACGTTCCGGATTTGTTGCCCATTTTGGATGATTCTCATTCATGGGTGGTGGTGATCCACGACCCCTATAAAAGAGCATTTTTGCTCTTCTATACTTAGGGGTTTAAGGGCTTTGTAAAAGGGAAATAAAAGAAAGATATGGGCAAGAAGAAGAGCTCTACAAGCTCTACACTTTCTACACACTTTTACTTAAGCTTCCAAGCTTCTAAAGAAGAAGAAGAGAGTCGATTCTCTCTTGTGGCCACCAAGGAGGTTTCCTTTGTAAGAGAAGAGAGGAGGAAGGTCAAGGACGGTTGTTCCTATACTTCCTAGCGTTCAAACTCCTAACCTCAAGTTTAAGTTTAAACTTTAGCTTCATATCTTGGAGTTTGCATACATTGTAGTTAGTATTGTGGTTAGCTTGCCTATCTAGACCACTACTCTACTTGTGAATCCTTGGAGAACTCTCTCCATGTGGTATTGCCCTTCTTAAGCTTCACTTACATTTGTCTTCATGGAGGCTTACTTGGTTGTGTGATTACTTATGCATATTAGCCTTTTTTAGAGGCTTCTACGCATTCCCTTTTGCTTTGGTAGAGACCATACTATTGGTATATTTGGCTATTGAGAGCCACTCTCTACATTGAGATTTGCTTTCCTTGGTTGACCATATTTGCATATTTGGCTATTGAGAGTTACACTATATCTTGGGACATTGATTCCCCTACTTGGATCAAATTACCATATTCGGTTTATTGAGAACTATTTTGGTATTTATACCTGTACCCTTGTGTCAACGGCCGGAGACGCTGCGTGATGGATTGTAAGTCTTTGGCTCGGAGACAACCAAGACCGTGCTTGCCGGAAACACCAAGCACGTAATTTAAGATTTGTTCATCCCTTTAATCATTGTGATAGATTAATAAAATTGAGTAGTTGAAAGTGGACGTAGGCCCCGGTGTGGCCGAACCACTATTGATTCTTGTGTTGCGGTGTGTGAACTTTGTGTGATTGTCATTTACATTTTCATACTTGCAATCTCTAGCAATTGAGCACCAAACACCTTAAATTAAAATTGAACATTAATTAATAACTCACCTAAATTAAATTGGGGTGAAAAGAAATAAAAACTTAATTATATCCTATTCACCCCCCTCTAGGATTAATGCACTAAGAAATTCAATTATGTTATTGGGGATGCTGCCTACATGATGGGCCTACATGATGGGAATCATGTAGAAGCAGTTGATTGTGCAATTGATGGACTAGAAAACTAACAGCTATAGGCCCAAGAAGGTTAGCCATAATGTACTTGAGGGCCCGGCAAGTCTTTCTATGAGGTGTCACAAGTTGTGGCAGTACCAAATGTTCTTTTTTAACTGGCTGGCTGGTTTGTATAGAGTGTCTATGGGCTGCAACTCTTTGACTGTACAGGATGGCTTGTATTACATTTCTGTGGACTGCAACTCTTTGACCGTACTACTGTATTTATGGGTTTTAATTTTATATTTATTTGAGGTTGGAGAGTTTATTTTACTTATTTTGAATTCTACTTGTTATTTAGGAGTTACTTATAGAAGTTCTTGTTTGATTAGTAGTTGAAAGCCATTGGCTACTTAATTGTTGACTAGGAGTTTTATTTTATTTTAGTTTTTCTAATTTGTACTTAAGAGTCAACAAGGGAGTTCATATTTTCTATACACCCACCTACAAGTTTACAAAAAGATGCTGTTTCTGTGTAATAAATTGATTATTGAATGAAATTCTTCAAAGCTTTATCGCTTATTCTTGTGTCTTGGTTGCCATATGCATTATTGTTGTTGGGGTTTTTGTTCATTGATTGCTCAGTTGGGAATTTGGTGTGAAATTGATTCTTTATTCAAGAAGGTTTATTTCCTTCCAATTTTCCATCTTGCTAAATTCTCTATTCCAGATCTAGTTCTTTAAGTTTTTAAATTTAGAATTCTAGTTTCTATATCATATTCTAATTCTAATCTAGTTCTAGATCTTGAATTTGAATTTGAATTTGAATTCTGTTTTTTAATTAATAATATTTATTATTTTAATTCTTTTTTTCCCTTTTCTCTATTAGTCCTTATCATCCCTATGCCTCAAATGATTAAACCTAATTACTCTATTTTTGTTAATTTATTTTTTATAACCCCATGAATGTTATTTTTAAATTTTCTGAATTTCAAAACCCTAAATCTATTAATAGTTATTTGACCAACCTTATCACATCAAATTTCTTAATTGATTTGACTAGAAAGCCTAGTCTTTCTTAAAACCCCAATCTTTTAATTCTTTTATAGAAACCTAGTGCTCTGTTACTTCTGCTTGCTAAATCATTTAATTCTTTTACCTTAGAGCCCTAATTTGTGAAGAGATTCAATCCCTTTGATTGTCCTGCATCAGGTCTCTTTGGTAATGCAGTGCTCTATTGAATGGTTTTATATAGCTGCTGGTTATTTAGATGGAAACTGCATTTTCAAGTGTACATTGGTCAGTTATGAAGTCATGATGATGGTGTTGAGTTTCTTGACTCAGTGCAGACTTGAATGTTGAACCTAGTACAGGGAACTACTATCCAACGATTTTTTTCAATGAGTTTTGGTTACTTAGAGACAAGTTGATACCACTAAATGAGACAGTGGCAGAATTACCCCTAAATTTGGAAGTGGGTCCTATAAGCACGACAAAGTGGCAACTATTCCTGCAGATTGATCAGTCGTTCCAGATTCACAGTAGTTATGGAAGTATGCAAAAAGGAGAGGCTGATGAACTTAAGGTACTACTTATATGACATCTGTATGATATGATTGCATCTGGTTTAGTCAACACTAAAATGATAAAATCATTATTCATCTTATCACATTCATACTATGAGCTCTGTTCAGTTATGGTTCTCAACTCTCTCTCTCTCTCTCTCACACACACACACACACACACACACACACACACACACAGAGATTACGGTTGTTTTATTGTTCAAGATTCTGGCTGTTTTATATATATATATTTTAATAATTGTGTTTATTCAACAAGTCTTTTAATGCTGTGTTGAGCTTTTATATTTTGTTTTTATATGTTATTTGAAAGTCAAGGGTCGGAATATCTCACTTGGACAAACATGTTTATATTATCTTATCATTACCTTTGAAATGAACCGTGGTTATGTTTTTTTTTTTTTTTGCTAAGAGAAAAAATTCATTAAAAAAGAGGACAGGATATCCCCCCCAAAAAAGAGAGCCCAACCCCCAAAGGGAAGGCTCAAGTACAAGAATCTCCAATCATTTTACCCCACCCCTTTTTAATATGAAGAAAAGAATAGTCCCCCATATCCATACAATTAGAAGCCCAAAACCATTTATCCCTAGCCTTTCTAAAAACTTTAAAAGAAGGTTCTGCGTAATGTATCTATTCCAGTTCGCTGGTTTGGACTGTAGATTTTTGAGTATGTGGGTAGAGGCTAGCTCAACATGTTTTGGAAGAGTGCAACCTTAAGTATAGCATATAGTCTTCCTTTTTTGTTGAATAGTTGATTAGCACTCAAAGTACTTGCAAGATAGGGAAGAAAAATAGTTCGAAGTAGTCTCCTTTCTATGCTTCTTTTCCCCCTTCCATTTTTTCCTACTATTTCTGGTCTTTTATGTGTCGAAAAATTGCCATTAAATTTTATTCATGTATTTTTAGTGTTTTTGTGTTTTTTCAAAATACAAGTCACTTTGTTTGGTGAGAAATTCAGGGTTCAGTTTGATTCCTATTTGACAAAAATCATGGATGAATTAGGGGAAGGAGCATATGGTCGCTCTTTGTATATTGGAAATGACTGTTTACTTCTGCTATTTCTTCTCATTAAATATTTTCTTTAATGAACAACTAAGTTGCAGACAAATTATTTGATTGTAAATGTTTTAGGATTTAATGATTGTCATTGGTTGTAAATATTTCCAATTAATTAAAGGATGTCTCGAAGGAGCTCTAGATTTAAGAAGCTCTGCTCATGTACCGTATTTATCCAAATATGTTGAGGTGCACTAGAATATTGTTGATTGAACCACATCACATTTTAAGTGATTTTTTTTGCTAATCTTATATAGGCAATGGAATCATAAAACTCTTATTAAGTCTGGTAAAATGGCCTTTTTCTTTTTTACTTTTTTGGTTGCTGGTATTGCTTCTTGCTGTTTTTAGGAATTATCTTGTTAGTTTGGAGGCAACATCACTGGATGGTCAACTTACAATATCTGATGTTTGTTTGTTTGTTTGTTTGTTTTTTTTTGGGTCAGAGGGTGTTTTTGGAAGGGAATCCTTACCTCCTGGTGATTACAATGGTAGTGTCATTACTTCATTCCGTGTTTGACTTCTTGGCATTCAAGAATGGTAAATGAAAACTGTAAAAACAACTGGATTTTGATCATTTCATTCCTGCACGACTTTTTGAGACTTCAATGATGTTTTCTGTGGTTGGTATGAACTACTGTTTTTCCTTTTCTTTTACAGATATCCAGTTCTGGAACAAAAACAAGTCTATGGAAGGACTGTCTGCAAAGTCAGTTGTTGTGAGCTTTATTTGTCAACTGATTGTGTTTCTCTACCTTCTTGACAATGACACTTCATGGATGATTATTGCGAGTTCTGGCGTTGGTTGCTGCATTGAGTTTTGGAAAATTGGTAAAGCTATGCACATAGAGGTATATTTCATGATTACATATTGAATTTATTGCTACATTTAGATACTCTGAGCTTGAAGGATGAATCCCACCCTCTTATGGATGGGCTAGATGCTTAGAGAAATGTTTATGGCTATATAGTTTTCAAAATATAGTTGTTTATTTTTTTTGTTTTTTTTATTTATTTCAAAGAGCTTTTCAATGTTCCAAAACTTGGGCTCATCTCAGAATTGGTATATCAAGAAATGATTTATTAGAAGCTTTCTAAATCTTGTTTTCTTTTCTGATACTGATTAACCTTAGAAGGCTCAGTCAAGTTTTGAGTTGATCAGTGCATTTCACACATGGTTTTTATAACCAGTCTGTAGTTAATTGAGGGTTTCTTTGTACTATGTCTTGAAAATCTTCTCTGTTTAACTAATAACTAATATAATTGGTGTCTTTTTGTCAAAAAATTACTACTGTGACTAGGATTTTTCATTGCTTTTTGAAAATTTAAAAGAAAAATCTGTGTTGGAAAACATCAATTGTACAGGTTTTATTGGACATGAGAATTAAAGGGTATTTTGTTTTTTGGCTACCATTTGTATGCTTAATACTTAAGTCAGGACTTCAGCATCTTGTCTCCGTCCTTGTTGTGTGTTCTGTATATGTAGCTCACTTGCAGAGGATTAGGAATACACCAACTTATGGTTCCATCTAGGAGATTTTTTAGGTCAAAGGTGGCCCTGATAGGCTGATTCTAATTATTAGATATTTTGTGTTAATTTTTTTTATTATATATAATGATGGTATGTATAGAATCATGGCAATATATGCATACATAGGGAGTATTGCCTTTATAGTGTATGTTCCAATGCCACTTGGCATGCCTTTAAGCCACCATTCATGTGAAATAGCACTGATTTTGAGGGATCCCCCCATCCCCCCTTTTATTATGGGCTTCATTATCTGGTTCATAGGTCCATTGATTAAAAGCATTGGTTCTATATACATGATAGAGGGGGAAAACCTCAAGTCCAATGGTTAGGTAAGGTGATAGGCTGATTTATGGTGTGTAGTCAATCTGGGGTGGGATAATACATATCTAAATGGCATTTAAGCTCTATTCAACTTTTTTTTTTTTTTTTTCAATTTTCTTATTAAGGCATTGATATATAAGTTTTCTTTTTCTTCTTCTTTTGAAGGCTTTGAGATTTATTTATTTATTTTATTAATTTGTTCCTTTTCTCCGCATATCCAGATTGATAGAAGTGGGAAGATACCTAAGTTGAGGTTCCGAGATCGGGAGTCATATGCAGGAAACAAGACAAAGGAGTATGATGACCTTGCAATGAAGTATCTTTCGTATGTGCTCTTCCTCCTTGTCGCATGTTCCTCTGTTTACTCTCTTATGTACGAGCGCCACAAGAGCTGGTACTCATGGATCCTTTCTTCACTGACAAGTTGTGTTTACATGTTCGGTAAGCACTTTCACTTTATTTTTGTTCTCCTCTCTCCCTCTCCCTCTCTCTCTCTCTCTCTCTCTCTCTCGATACTTCTCAACAAATTGCTGATTGTCTCTAGCTCAATTAGCCTCTCAATATCACTCAAAAATTATTTGGCATTTTATTTTATAACAAATGTGGTAGAAGGAAAATTGTCACGGGGAACTTACTTTGGGGTGGTGTCCAGCTCAGATAGTTGCAATAGTTAAACCTAGGTAGAAGCTCCTAAGTTCTTTCGAGTCTTAACTAGTTTCTGCTTTTTTGTCAACACTCATGCTTCCTGCCAATCTGTTTCTCCATCATATATATGTCGAGTTATATTAGATGGAGTAGATAGATGGGTTGCTAACTTTATATTGGAGCACATTAACTTTTCCTCAGATCCACTCATCCTGATTTGTAAAATTGGAGATGGTATGGAGATTTGTGATACTTGACAAAAGATGTACAAAGCAACATAGCAAAACTTGGATTCTAGGGACATATATAATTGGACAGCATGACATCATTCTGGACTGTCCAATTGTTGTGCATCCACTTGAATTTTCCATTAGCCCAAGAATTTCTGATCCTAATATTCTTTTCTAAATACCTCGTCTTGTTTGATTATCTGTTTGTTAAGTTCTTTAACAGAACATTGGGGGCATTCAAATTCATTTTGTAAGACTCCTTTCAAATATATGTAAAAATGGGGAGAAACAAAGAGGAGAACTAGATTGATTAAGAAGGAATGCCCCTTATTGCTCCTTCACCATTCAATCAATGTCCCATTACTGTTCTTGCCATGATTTGATGTCACAGTCGCAATGAAGTGACTGTCACACAGACCTTTAGTGGGATAGAAAGAGAAACATGCAGCCATTTCTGTTGCACTGTCAATCTCCTTGCCCTTTTTGTTGAAGGGAGAGAGGGTCACAAAGACTGTCATATTTTCTTTGGAAGAAGAATAGATTCCTTTATCCCTTAAAAACATCAAAAAATAATAATAATCAAATAATAAAAGAGGCAAGACTAAAAAAAAAAACTAAACCCATAAACTATAAACTACCGCAAGATGGAAGCCATTGTATGTGTGGTATGATTGAAGAAATGGAAGGACAGGATTCTTTCATCAAAAAAATAAAAATAAATATGAAGGGGCAGGATACTTTCCATAATCTTCTTTCTCACCCAAAAATCAACTAAAGCTCAATAGATTCTTTGCATATGAAGCTTTGACATCAATTTTTGAAGGGCAGTTGGATTAGAATTTTCCATCTGTCATTCAATCACCGGTAATTGCAGCTACAAGAGGGGTCAAAGGTGGATGGTTGATAGGACTGTCACTATAATGAATTTGTCAATTAATCATTGGTTATTGTAGGTACCATTGTCATGGGTTAGAGAGGGCTGAGAGCAAGAGCATGTGGAGAGGATTGTGTTTGCAGGTTCAAAGTATGTATGCCATATGAACACCAAAGGTTCTGCATCATCTATGGAATCCAAGGAGATGGTGGTTGAAATTGAGTTTGCAGTTCAATCTTTTTGATCATTTCACTAGCTTTGGGTTGCAAGAGAGGGTAGGGATGATGGTGGTTATAGGTTTAATTGGCGGCTTGCTATTATCATCGGCATGGTTTAAAGTATCAATATCGTATGCCGTATCGCGGCTTGGGGATACTGATACGTATCGCATATTGCGGCTTATCTTGGGGAGACGGTGGAAGAAACCAAGATACAGTGAGAAATGGGGAAATGCTAATCAAATGAATGAATTTTTTTTTTATGAAACTTCAGGATTTGATAGATTAAACACTAATACACACTTAGAAATCATTACATATAGAAACAAACGATCTATGATGGTTGGGAGAACCATCACCCTCATGACATATGCTCTCGCCTATGGAATCTATGGAAATACTATGAATTTTTGAATGAAATTCTTGGAAATGTTATAATAAGCATCATTAAACACTTATAAACCATTACACTTCATTACACACTTGGGTATCAATAGTTGGGAATCGGTACCCTCGTGACACACTCTATCGTACATGTCTAGCATTTTAAGTGCTTGAGGTTGATAAATAAAACTACACATTGCTCAATAAAGCTACAAATCCACATACACAAAACATAGTCAATGTTATAAATGTATAACTGATGTGGTGTCAATGCAATGGTTAGAGAGGACTTACCCTCCACCACAATGCTATGGTTAGAGAGGACTTACCCTCTTTGGAAGCCTAAGACAAAGCATAAAGGACTTACGAAGAAGCCTACTTGCTGCCCAGATCATTAGAGCCATAATTTTCTGTTATTTTCAATTTTTAGAAGCATTAATTAGTAGTTTTGGATGTTTGTGACTGTTTTGGAATTAGTTTAGGTGAGTTCTTCTATTTCTTGATTTCTCATTCTTTTCTCTTCTCTAATCTCCATCATCTTCTACTCTTTTTCTTCTTTCTTCTTTCTTCTTCAAATTTTTTGTAGAGAATTCTCTATTCTCTTATAAGAAAATTCTTTTTTCTACTTTCTTTTATATATATATTTTTGTTTTCACACATCATCTTTCTCTTCCTCCACCATTTTCCTCTTGTTCTTCATTCTCTATAGACACTTTTCTGGGCTTAGGAAAATTTTTCAATAAATACAATTTTTCTAATTATTCTCTCATCTTCGTATAGAAACTCAATTCCTTCTAGGTTTAGTCACCCCATAACCTAAAACACCCATCAACATCAAAAGCCCTAATTTCTAACCCTAAATTCTAGGGTTTCTTAAAGTTTCCCTCCTTTTTGAACCCTAAAACCAACCACATCAACCGTACACTTATAAACCCTTTACCTTTTTTTTTCTTTATTTTGGAAACATAAACTATACACCAAATGTGTGTAGGGGGGGTGGCAGCTGCATGTCCCTTGGTATCCCCACCTTTTTAGGGTTTCAAATTTGAAAACCCATTATTCTAGAATTTTGGGTAGATTTTGAAATTCCTCTAATTCCTTCCATTATTTCTTCAATTCCTCTTGATTTTTTTTTTCCCTTTTGATCATCCCATCTTTCTTGAATTAATCCCTTTGATTTCTATTTAATTTATTTAAAGATTAGGGTTTTTTGATTGGTTTTTCTAAATTTTTAGCGTTGTTTAAAATCAAGATTCATTCTTTTTGGCTTGTGTTAATTGAACAAGTGTAGGAATCTTGATTCCCTTATTTCCTTCATCAAACTTAGTATCAGAGCCAGGTTGCTAATTAATTCCTATTAGTTGGGATCTTTTTCCAGGACTTAGTATTTTCTGCTTATATTTAGGGTTATTTCAAAAAACCTAAAATTTATTTAGGATCTATTTTAGTTGTCTCAATAATTTTAGGGTATACATTAACATTATTGAACTTCGCCAAAGTCCTTTCTCATTACTTTTAGGGCTACTCTAATATGCTTTTGGAGCCGAAAGGGTTTTTCCTAACCTTGAAACTTTTGAACACCCTAAATCTGTTTTAGAGGTCCCCAAACATCATGGTTCACACTACAGTTACATTGTCTGCTATAGTGGATGAGCATACAAAAGAGATCCAAGGCTTTCATCACACCATGAATTTAGGGTTTTTCTTCAAAATTTGAAAATGAAATGAAAAAAACTTATCGTAAATGTAAACCGATGAAGAACACTAAAAATACCTCTTTGATCATTTTAATCTTTAAGATTTGAAGGTTTTTTTTCAAATGATTGTAAGATTTAAGCAAAACAAGGATTTTGTAGCGAGAACAACGATTTGGGAGAGTTTCAATACGACTTTAGGGGGTTTCTATGCAAAATTCCAAAAAAAAAAAAAGGTTTTAACGTCACTGAGGTTCGGGAAGACGATCCAGGACATGGATCGTCCGATCCGGATCATGGATTGGGCGATCCATGTTCGTATCGTCTGATCCGTCATAAAAGATCGCCGAGACATGCAAGGAAGCACTGTATCGGACGATCCATTCTCCGGATCGTTCGATACGGAATGATTCGGAACGATCCGGCACCGTTTCGTCCGATACGGAGACTGGATCATCTGATACTCTAAGGATCGCGAGTTACATGCCAATATCGGATTGGACTAGGGCGATCCCGATACAGATCGTCCGATACAATCCCATATCGTCTGAGATTTAAAACCATGGCGGGTAGTGGGTTTATCTGATAGACAACATCCATAAGATAAAGACCCTAAGCAGGTAGAATCGACTAATGAGATAATCCTAGAATGCGAGCGGGAATTAGCAGATGAGCAGTTGGAGAGTGATGATAGACCTGTTTGTGTTTTGCATACTGTCTTGACTACTAGAGAAGTTAAGAAGTCTGAGGATTGGAAGCAGAACAACATATCTAAGACTTGGGTTAGGTGCATTGGACAACTTTGTTCCCTTGTTATTGATGGAGGTAATTACACCAATGTCATGTCTGATGAGGCATGCAAGAAGTTAGGGTTGAAGACGGATCCACATCCATCCACTTACAAAGTGGCATGGGTGAACAACACTAGTGTTGTACAAGAGAGGTGTCTTGTTACTTATTCACTTGGTGCATTCACTGATCATGTTTTATGTGATGTACTTCCTTTTAAAGTATGTCATATATTACTTGGAAGAGCGTGGCTCTATGATAAGAATGTTCGACATTGTGGGTTCAAGAATACTTACTCATTTTAGCATGAGAAGAAAAAGGCTACCCTGATACCTTGTCCAAATGTTCTTGACCTCAAGTTGAAGAATGCCACATGATCTTATTTGCTTTAACAAATTCACAGAGGAGATAGTATTCTTGGTCCCCATCCAAATTCAATGAAGTTGAGTTCTTTTTAGAGAGGGGAGTTGATACGGTAACAATGCAATGGTTAGAGAGGACTTACGTACTTTGAAAACCTAAGCCGAAGCATAAATGACTTATGAAGAAGCCTAATTGTTGCTTAAATCATTAAAGCCTTAATTTTCTATTATTGTCTACTTTTAGAAGCTTTAATTAGTAGTTTTGGATGTATTAAGGCCATTAGATCCAAATTAGAAAGTTCGTAGGGAATCAAAAATAGTTTAGTAGATGCTTGGAACTGTTTTGAGATTTTCAGAATTTTTTATAGAATTTTTCAGGGTTTTATAGGCTTTAAAGCCTCCTTATACGCCTAGTTGAAATTTGTGAATTAAAATTGAAGTGAAGACCACAGTTTGGTTGGTTTTTCCTCTCTATCTCTCACAGTTTAGGTGAGTTCTACTTCTTTATTTCTCATTCTTTTCTTTTCTCTAATCTCCATCATCTTCCACTCCTCTTCTTCTTTCTTCAAAATTTTTATAAAGAATTATCTATTCTTTTATATGAAAACTCATTCTTCTACTTTCTTTTATATATCTTTTTATTTCCACACATTATCCTCTCTTCCTTCACTCTTTTCCTCTTGTTCTTCATTCTCTTTAGATACTTTTCTGTGCTCAAAATTTTTTTCCAGCAATCACCTTTTTTCTAAATTACTCTCATCTTCCTACAGAAAGTCAATTCCTTCTAGTTTAGTCACCCCATAACCTGAAACACTCATCAATATCAAAATCCCTAATTTCTGACCCTAAATTTGTGGGTTTCTTGAAGTTTCCCTATTTCTTGAACCCTAAACCAAACCACATCAACCATACACCTATAAACCCCTTACTTTTTTTATTTATTATTTTCTTGTAGAAACATAAACTCTACACCAAATAAAGAGGGGGGGGGGGGGCTGCATGTCCCTTGGTGTCCCCACCTTTTTAGGGTTTCAAATTTGAAAACCCATCAGTCTTGAATTTTGGGCAGATTTTGAAATTCCTCTAATCTAATTCCTACCATTCTTTCTTCAATTCCTCTTGATTTTTGTTTCCCTTTTTATCATCCCATCTTTCTTGAATTAATCCCTTTGATTTCTATTTAATTTATTGAAAGATTAGGGTTTATTGATTTGTTTTTTTAAATTTTCAGCGTTCTTTAAAATCAAGATTCCTTCTTTTTGTCTTGTGTTAATTGAATAAGTGTAGGAATCTTGTTTTCCCACATCAATAACTCAAACAATAATGTCATTCTCATTCATTGAGCAAGTGCAGGAATCTTGTTTTCAATTTAGACCAATGTATATAGGTGTTCTTTGCTAAATTGATTTGATTATATGTGGTTCATGTGCTTGAGCAAAAATTCAAACAATGAGAATATACCCACTTGAGACAGTGACAAGTGGGAAAGCAACCAGCTTGTTTATCTTTACTTTTTAAGCAAAAGGAATTCTGTTAATGTCAGGGGGAGATGCATTAGATTACAGGAAACATCCTCTGTTGACGTGTGTGCTCTAGGTTATCATCAATAAAAGGCATTTTACAAGAACGCTTCAAGATTCACATAATTGTGCACCTATAGCCCAGTACAACCAGTCGATGCCTCAATTTGGAGGTTAGGTTTCCCAAGAAATGCCCCAATTGATCAAGAAGTTTGTGGCCCAGAAGAGTTTTTGAACCATGTTAAAGAGGGAACCAAAGGTAAGAGAAGTTCAGCCAAGGAATCAATCTTCACCAGCCATGGTACACAATGTCCCCAAGATGAACATGACTCACTCATTGGTGATTTAATCTCTTACATCCATACATCTTGTACAAAGTAAGAGGCAAGATGAATCCAATGAAGAGGTAAAAAAAGATTCCTGGAAGAAAGATCTGACCAATACGTGATTTTTGCACTGCCATCAGAAAATGATCTTGAAATCTCAAGTCACCAGGGAAACAAGTCTTTAGAGGTGGAAATTTGCTGAAATATGCTCAGTTAGGAGGAACCCATGATTTGTGTCCATTGTAATAGGAAGAATCATTAAGAAGCAAAGCTGGTGGTGGTTCTAAAGAGCATCGGCCGTTACTAATGTAGTAACTACTGTTGGGAATCTTAATCAGGAACAGAAAGAAAAAAGAACAAGTCTATATTCTTGTCCCTTCTAGGAGATTGGTGTATATCATTGGTGAGGTTGAAGCCATTATCGAGAAGTCAAGGAGTATGAAGAATGGTTATTCAAGATGACTTGCCAACTTCAGATAACATGGAAGTAGTAAGAAAGAGTTGTACTTCTGAGCATCACTACCCTATCAGATGCCCCCATCCTCTTTAGGCAATATTGTAAAGCAAGCCTACAGACCCCAAAAGGAAAACTCGTTGTTGCAGGCATGGACTGATTTACAAAGGATGAAGCAATTAACGAACAAATAAAAAACCTGCAAAAGAAGGTTTCAAGACCTATCTAATGGAATCTGTGCTTGGATACAATACAAGATATGGGTGTATAACTAATTAATATACAATTCAATGGAAGTGACCCCGATATTGAGGGTCTAGTGTAGTGAAGTGAAAGTGGTAGTGCATGTGTAGTGAAATGAAGGTGATAGTGCAATTATAGTGAAGTGAAAGTGATAGTGTAAGAGTAGTGAAGTGAAAGTGATAGTGTAAGAGTAGTGAAGTGAAAGTGTAGTGAAATGAAGGTGCTAGTGCAATTGTAGTGAAGTGAAAGTGATAGTGTAAGAGTAGTGAAGTGAAAGTGATAGTGCTAGTGTAGTGAAATGTAAATGATAGTGCAAGTGTAGTGAAGTGAAAGTGATAGTGCAAGGGTGGTGAATTGTAAGTAATATTCCCTATGTAGTGAAGTGTTAGTAACATTGCATATGTAATGAAGTGTTAGTGATGTGGTATGTGTAATGAAGTGTTAGTGATATTGCATATGTAGTGAAATGTATTTGATAGTACATGTATAGTGATAAAAAATGAAAATGCATGTGTAAAGATGTGTAAATGAAAATGCTTGAGTAGTGAGATGGAAATGGTAATGCATGTGAAATGACATAAACGAGAAAATGTGTGAATAATGATAGTTAAATGAAAATCCGCATGTTTGATGCAAGATAAGGAAAGTAATATATGCACATAATAAGAATGGGAATGTAAATACTTGAAATGGAAATGTATTTACAGACATCGTAATACATTCGTAACATTGCATGTTTAGATGTATGAGAATGGGATAATACACATGTTAGAAATAATAAGCAATAAGTGATCCATGTTAGTAGGTAAATTGCATAAGCGCATTTAATGCTTGAAAATCTGTCTCATGCACTGTTTCAACATCTAAATTATTATGCTATATGATATTTTATTATTGTAAATGCTTGTGCCATGCTTGACCCTGTTCTATACTATGTTTTGTATGCCCTCTTATGAGCCTGTCAAGTTTACTTAAATTTGCACCATTTTTCAGATTGCTAGCATCGGGAGAACGTGATTTTGGAGGTGTGTGAACCTCAGATGAGAGGGCCTCGTGGAAGATCCTTTATTTAGTTGTTTAGTTATTTGGATTTGGGACAATGTAAAGATTATTTTAAGAACAGGCTGAACTATGATTAGTTTAGTTTTGGTTTATATTGTGCATGGGCTACCTTAGTGTAATGTTTTGGACAGAGGTTTGAGAGTCCTTATGGTGATGGATGGTGATTAGAAATATCGATAGCTGGAATGGTTCTATATTAGAGCTTTTATTTCCATTGCACATGTGAATATGAGTGAATGGTTTAGTTTCTGCTGCATAATATGAGTGTATGGTTATGTTAAATTAATATTCTGCTGCACATATATTCATTTGAATGTTAAGGTTTTCTTTCTGCTGCACAGTGTAAATTGAAAGTATATATGGAAGGGATTTTACTGAATGAATTTCCGCTGCGTATGTTGGTGACACAGGATTTAAAAAAACATGATTAGTAAAGTGATGTTAG
Organism: Platanus orientalis; assembly: GCA_025762735.1. NCBI lineage: Eukaryota > Viridiplantae > Streptophyta > Magnoliopsida > Proteales > Platanaceae > Platanus > Platanus orientalis. The sequence goes on along the minus strand of JAOXJP010232589.1, from coordinate 8,323 downwards.
AAGTATCGACCCCCTAATGTCACACTCCAAGTTTATGTCCTTTGAGACCATGAATTTGGTGTGTGACATTTTCTCTCAAATCCCTCTTGAATCTATGCTGTTTTCATTTGGTTTCTAATCAAAGATTCCTCCTCTGTTTTATGTTATCTTCTTCACATAACACTGTAGACTGGTAAACCCACTGTTTTATATACTTTTATTTATCAGAATAAGCTCAAATTTGGTATGGAGATTACTTATAAGCACATCTGATCACCTATAAATTATCATGAAATTCTGACACATGTAGGGTATTTTGGTAATTTTATGGTTCTGCCTAGAAATTGTAGAAAACTCTAAAACAGCACCTCCTCTTATTGTTCCCTCTTTTCTATTCAATTTACCTTCTACTCATTCTAGGATGTGTTGTTTGCTAATTTATCTTTTCCTTTTAAGTTTGTGATTACGTGGGTGTACCTATCATTAGTTCTTGGTTTATCTAAATCTGTCCTAGTTACCGGTACTTTAATTTTGGACCCACAATAGCAAGATTTACAAGCCTAGGCTGCCCCGTATCAGGTTGGCCTCAAGCTTGTGATATCTTGTATCAAATTTGGTATTAGCGCCAGGGTCCAGTTGGTCCTTACCCAGCTAAGTTATAGTTAGTTCCAATTCAGCTAAGTTACTGCAAATCATTGGTATTCTGTGGCTCATATTTATCTTCATTGGGAGTTAAGTGATGACCATCTAATTAGGTGATGACCATCTAATGAGTTTTTATATTTATCATGAATTATTGCAAAATGACAAGAAGGAAGATGTGAAGATTAGGGTCAATTATGTGGTGGATGTGATATTAGCCTTTGAGTGGAAAAATGAGCATAATCTTAGTTATGATGAAAGAACGTATCTTCTATTTTAAACTAAATTGAGCTCCTTCTTCATAGATTGTATGGTTTTGAATTGCAGTGGTTAGAACGAAAATATTAGAAATTTTCTGAATTTTTTCGTAATAAGATATTTGGTTCGATGGAAAGGAAAGTAAACATTGCATAATCACCTGACATTGATGACTTTCCAGATGAAGCTACTTCAGAAATTGAGTATAATGTGTCCCTCATTGAGCCTCATGATGAACATCCATTCCAACGCAATCTGATTCCAAGACTAAAGCCAAGACAAAGCACAAGGTGAAATTCTGAAATATGATCCAAAAGATCCTAGAGGGGGGGTGTGAATAGGATCACTAGACTTCTTTAATTTTTTTTTTTAACACTTTGATCCCTTTTTAATATACTTTATAATGCAATGGAATAAAAGCAAGTAAATCAAATAAGTCCTCTTAAATTTATTTAAGTCCTAATACAAGTAATGACTTAATTAAAATAGCAAGCGAATGCTAGGGTATCATGGGGCTCTGTTATTATGTATAGTTTCCTATACCCGAGTTGGAACAAGGTAACTAGTTCCACTTTAGAGTTTGCTTAAAATAATAAACACAATAAATCAAAGCAAACAAGATGAGACACACCATAACACAATTATTTATTGTGGTTTAGCACATCAGACCTACGTCTACTTTAACCATTGATTTATTTAAATAGTGTTTCTAGACTATTGTAGGTGAAATTAACAAAACCGTGATTTACTTACAAATTTTAGGGAATCCACTCCCTTGTAAGTATGTTCCCAATGTCTCTGGTGGGCGAATTCCGTCCAATGACTCTGATGGACTAACTTCCATTTGGCTTCGACAAGTGAGGTGAGAATCCGCCTCCGGTGGCTCCAGTGAAGGGTACTAACTTGTTGAAGATGTATATGTTCTTGTTTCAGGTTGCCTTTTGTATAGGCTAATTTAACTTGTAACCACAACCCTTTTGCTTCCAAAGATAGCTAAGAATTTTGGAAAGCTCTCTCAAGACCTTGAACAAGAGATAACTATATAAATTTTATTCAAAGTTATAGGTTAAACAATTCTAACTCAGAGACACTTTATCTCTTACTTTGGCTTGAATTCACAATGATTTTCCTATAAAATCATTCACTTGTATTCTACCAACCAATGGGGCTTATTCCTCTATATGTAGTGTCAAAAAAGCACTTTTGAAGCTCCCAACGGCTCTATTAAAACAGTTAAAAAACTAGTCGTTAGAGACAACTCGCATCGAAGATCTTTCCATTTTCAGAAAAAGCTCAGCAAGCCGCTCGTTTTGAGTGCTTACAGGCCCTAAATGGACATCTAGATCAAAAGTTATGGCCAATTTAAATTTGACCATTTTTCATTTTCAACACATTTTTATTACACTTAAGTTTTTCCAATTTGGTTAATCTTTGATCTAATTTGTATGAAACCTTTTCAAGGTTTGAGTGATCCATTTTTAAGTCATTCTATGTCCACCTAAGATTAGGTTCATACTTAAAGACCCCATTACCACTTACCAACATTTTTACCTTTGGATTTAACTGGAGTTCACTTGTTGGCATCTTGAGGTTGCATGTTTTGGGAGCATGAGACTTGTTGAAATTTTCAATATGGTTTGTCTCTTAAAGCCTGTGGTCTTTCCGGCTTTAAGTTCTTCTTAAAGCTTTGACTGACTTAGACTTGCATAGACTTACAATTACAATGCAATGATCCCACTACACATAATGTACTTATAAGTTTTGGAATGGATTTTGACAATACAAATATAATACCTAACACAAGGCTAACCATGTACCAAAGGACCAACTTCCAAGACGGGCCAAAACAAGGAAGAGGCCCAAGAAAGCAGGTTCATACAAGACCTTGATTTTATGTCCTCCACACTTACCACCTCTATTGTAGACTCCGAAAAGAGTTTTTACAAGGATCTGTGATAGAGATTGGATACTTTTAAATTCAAGGGAGAATTTTTCCCTACCCCAGGAGAATGATGCGAACATGATTAAGAGGCTAATGTATGTTCCACCTCACAAAAGGACTAAGTTCAAGATGTGATAGTATATGGGTTTGATTAAAGTCTTTTAGGGTTGGGATAATTTTGTAAGAAGGCCAATAATGTCAAGGATAGTTTATGTTTTTTTAAAGCTAAGGTGTTTATGTAATAAAGTTGAAAAGCCAAGGAGTTTGTGGGTATTTTAGTGCTGTTGATAGCTAAGGTTTTTGGCCTTTAGTGGGTTTTCAAAAGTCAACCTATGGTGCCACAACACAGTTGGTTGACAGCCTTGGAATCCTCAAGTTTTAGAAGTCCTAGAATTTAGGAAAATTAGTTTTTAGAAGTCTTATGTTTTTTAGTCAGTCTTGAGTCCCAAGTTAGGAGTTTAGAAGTCTCTAAATTTAGCAAGTTTCTATTTTTTTTTCAATGTTGTAAGCCTATAAAAAGGAACCCAATGAATTCAATAAAAATAGTTTATGATGAATTGAAATTTGAATTGGGTTTGTTTTCCTTGGGCGTGGTCCTCCTATCCCCCTTCCTAAGGAGTAGCCATAGGCTCCCTAGGGCTATCCCCCTCTTCTTCTATCTAATCTATCTTCTAATTTCTTCTTCTTTTACTATATTCTCCTAATCCTTATTCTTCCTTTCCTTCATTCTTCTTCTTTTCCCTATCATCTTTTTGTGGAAACGTTAACAAGTGCTGCAGCTAAAAGCTGCTGCAGATTAGAGAGAAAAGGCACTGCAACACCCAATTTGACTAGCCCTCTTGGAACCACTTCTAGACCTAATCGGCCACTTCAGTTGGAGGTACTTTACTTTTATTTCACAAGATTTTCCTCCTTGTATTAATCATTAATTAAATCTATGCACTTCTTCTGAATTTTCTACTAAAGTCCTATCTATTCTTATATTCCCTTTATTCTTGAATAAGAAATTCTGGGTAACCTTACACAGAAATTGCCCACCCTACGAAGACCTTTCTATGTCTCTCCTTGACCTTTCAAGGTTTTCTTTTCCAATCAATCCTCTATTTTTTTCTCAAATCCCTCTTGAATCTCTGTTGTTTTCATCTAGTTTCTAATCAAAGATTCCTCCTCTGTTTTATGTCATCTTCTTCACATAACACTGCAGATTGGTAAATCCACTATTTACCTTTATTTTTTTAGAATATGCTCAAATTTGGTATGGAGATCACTTATAAGCACATCTGATCGCCTGTACATTTTCGTGAAATTCCAATGTGCCTGTAGGGGGTATTTTGGTAATTCCGTGGTTTGGCCCAAAAATTCTAGAAAACCCTAAGACAGCCCCTCCTCTTATTGTTCCCTTTTTACTATTCTATTTACCTTCTAATCATTCTAATATGTGTTGTTTTCTAATTTCTCTTTTCCTTTTTAGTTTGTGATTACTTGGGTGTACCTATCATTAGTTCTTAGTTTATCTAAATGTGCTAGATTCTGCTACTTTAATTTTGGGCCCACAACAGCAAAATATACAAGCTTAGGTTGCCCCATGTCAGTTTGACCTTGGGCTTTTAATTTCATGCATCAATGGGGATATTACCTCATTTGTTGAAATCCCTTTATGGGCATCTTCTAGTGATAATCTTTTGTCTAGTAGCCAGTAGGAATTAAACCCATAGAGGTTTAATCCCAAATTGCAGTTTGTTTCCTTGTATATTGTTGTTTTGGGGCTGCAGAATACACATGCATGCTTGTGCCCCATGCTACACCGTGCTATGTTGTTTTGTGCACACCCATAGTAACTAGTAAGGGTCTTGAGCTTGGTCCTCTAAATCCTACTTTTATTTTATTTATTTAATGGAGCATTAAAAATTTTGAGTGTTGGATAGTCCATTCTATGGAGAAAGACGGAAGCCAAAATCTAGAAGAACCACTTCTCAAATAGTGTAAACAAAGTTACACTAGCCCAAGGACTCACAACCAAAATAAGAAGAAGAAGAATCAAAATAAATGAAGATATGGAGAAAGAGATGAATAGTATATAACTTGAATACAATGCATCAATTTTAGGAACCACCACTTGTATAAGATATGGAGCTTGGAGATATGTTAGACTTTCTACTTCACTCTATGGGTTTGGAGAGATTTCTTAAAGATTTTTCAATGGAGGATTATTGGAGAAGAACATCTAGAAGGTATATATATATAGATGTTAGGAAGAGGAAGATGCTTGAACCAACACTTAAGATGGAGTTTTCAATTGTTTTACATGGGTAAATAAAAGAAAAATAGGATTGCATGGAAACTAGATGGGTGGCAATGGGAAAATGGATTTACTTGACTAAGACTCATGGAGACCAGTGAATGATTGAATAGAAATTGATGATGTGCATGGGAAATGAAAGGGGGTTGCATAGGAAAGGCAATAATGTGATAAGGGAGGGAACAAGGAACTAAATGGTGATAAGTTCCAATGAGATGAAGGTTTTCAAGAGAGTAAAAATTTTGGTTTAGGGGAAATAGGAAGTAAGGTGGAAAAAGAGTATAGTGGAGTGACATGTGACATCCAAGTGTACAAATGGGGTCTATATTACAAAATGACCAAAAAGACCTCCCCCAAAAAAAAATTACAATTATAACCTCATTACATCACTCAAAATAAAATGAACTAGAAAATACACTTTAAAATTTTAACAATAATCATGAAAACCTTTGGCTATTCAATAGTCATCATGTACTCAAACCACACGTTAAGGTTTGAAGAATTTCTCCATATTTGGAGACCTTCAATCATATTACCATTATCTTTTATTTGTATCACAGGAGAGCCATGACTGATGAAAATAATCAGAGACTTGACTTTTCCATTTGAAGAAGCTTACTTTCTTAATTATGTCCACTCCTATGATTGAATTCACCAAGATGTCTCAAGCTTGTTTTGTCATTGTTGTATCCTCAATTATCAGTTCAAGCATTAAGTGTACTGCATGAACAAAAATACCACAAAAGACAAGAAAAAAAGACCTACACAAAGATGAAAACACCCATGTTTTTTTGTTCATGCAGTATACTTGAGTAGCTTGAGCTGATCTCTTGTTTTGTACATAATCTTCTCAAGAATATTGGTGCTTCCACTGACTGGAAAATACAAATACAGGTTTTATGATCTCTTTCAAATATCCTTAAACACATCTCTATATGCCTAAACGAGATTTTCCTTATCTAATGGTTCCATGTACCTTTGTACCCTTGATATTAAACTTCCTAAATCTCTTAATATTCAGACAGGAGTTGCATTTGGATCCTCCAAAGTTCAGTTTTTTCGTTTGAAACATAAAATTTTTACTGAATCGTTGTGTTACTTGTCATCATTAACCCTCAACGGATAAAGTTATGATACTAATTATAGTAATCCATAAGAACGGTCACAAATCTCTATGACTATTTCTATAATAGCTCACAAATCTCAAGGGTTAATGTTCAACATTACAACAACGCAAAACTAGAAGAGAGAAACACCAAGTACGGGGGAGGTAAGAGAGAGAATAGGAGGGTCAACATTTTAATAACATAAAAATAAAAAACCATAGCAATTTTTGTTTCACCAAAAACATATATACGCCGTCCTGCAATCCCGTGTGTTTATTTACGTAAGAAACCTACCACAAAGAATCTTTTTTTAAACACAACTCCTACTTTGAATAGAATAATAAGCCAAAGCAAAATAAGAAAAAAGAAAAAGGATAAATAATTAAGATTCCAAAAGCTTGGTTATGATATTTTTAGCTGAATAAGGCTTGAGGGTGGGCAGTAGCATTGGTATCTCGGAAATTTAAAAATTATTTTTTGAAAACTAGGGGCATGAATCATTATCCAAAAAACAGAAAGAAACGAAACTTAGGGGTATGAAAAGAAAGATAAAAGTAAAAGTAAAAGGCAATGCAAAAAGGAGAATCAGGTTAAGAAGACCTTGGGCTCTGTACCATAAAAAGAACAGAAATCAATGGTTTATTGGATAAAAGTGTTAATAACAAGGACCCAAATCATGGAGCCCGGATTTTGTGAGCACAAAAGTTGTGTGCATAGACCAGGGGGCTGATGCATCATCTTCTGTGCACACGAAATCCGGGGGGCAAATCATGACTTATAGAGAGATTGCATGGTAATCAAATATAAGATAGTCTAAATATTTTAACAAATCGAAAAAAAAAAAAAAGCTTTTCTCTACTAATTGTGCGTTATTTCCTTGTTAGATACTTAGCAATGGAAGATACAAGAGTGTGGAACATCGGGGTGCGGTCAATCAGCAAAGAGCAAGAATATCTGTAGGTGTGGGCCATGGGCCTGAGCTGACAGCCATGGTTGCACCAGCAAGCGCACTTGTGGATGAGAAGAGCAAGCATATGTACAGGCCTATTATGTACAAAGATTACATTAGGTGGCAGCAAAGCATTACCACAAGAGGGAAAGACGCATTACAAGCCATAATTAATAAGTGATCAATGCTTTTGGAGGACACATAATCAGCACCACACTTTGCATTTTCAGACATAATTTAGTTTCTTAAACTCTTATTATTATTATTATTATTATTATTATGGTTTACAGGTTGTATGAATGGATTGAGTACAGTTACGTTTTACTAATTTTAAGGCTTGATTGTTGACTAAGGGTTAGGTCTGGATTTCCCTCCTGATGGTCTGATTAACCGGTTAGGTGTCATGATACATCCTCACAATAGTTAAGTAAGAAGGTATCTTTATCCATTTTCCTATGAATACAGCTGCCTGCTTGGATCAACTGATTAACTTAGGCTGCGTTTGGCAGCCACCTGTAATGAAATAATTTCATTTGAGTTTTCCAAGGCTTTTGTAGCCATAATGGGATGGTTTATAATGAATTCATTCAGACTTGTAGTGATTTGTGTTTGATAGCATAGGTCATTTCGTTTTATAGAAAAACTTAAGATGACTTCATTTCTAATTGAAGTTAACAAATCAGTATAAATTTAAATGAGTTTATTACAAACCATCACCTCGTGGCCTACAAAACCCCTGAGAAACTCAAATTAAATGATTACGTTATAGGTGGCTGCTAAACAGGCTATCACTCTTTCTTCTGTGTTACAATCTAACATAGAACAATATATAAAACAAACTGCATCATTGTTGATTTTTAATAATTTACTGCCCACATAATAATATGACCAGGAATCCTACATCTTTAATCATGTATGGTTACTGAATAACATAATTTTGAACAAAGATTCAAACAAATTGTGTTATACCTGCGACGTTTTCTTGAATCAGATTCCATAGTACTCTATCTGTTGGAAACGGTTTTGAAAAACACACCCAGATTTTGTACCCAAATTTCTGTGTGATATTTTAACGAGTGGCTGTGTTTGAGCTAAAATAAAAGTGGGACCCAGATGTATTTTAAGGTGGGTCCATATGGGTTTAAGTT
>JAOXJP010232588.1:0-10443 GCA_025762735.1 Platanus orientalis | reverse complement strand
TTATATCTTTATACTATATGTAAACCATGCAAAGTCAAAACTAATAAGTTCTAATCAACCCATGTTGTACAATAGCAAAATCAATAAAAAAAACTTTTAAATCATTTCTTGTTCTATTCATTCATTCAGTTAAATCAATAAAATAGTTCCTCTCAAATTATTTTCACATCCTACAAATTCTTAATTCATTCATTCATATTTTTCAAAATTAAACTACATAATTAAACCATTCTATAAAGTCATTTATTTTAAATTATTTTTCAAAATTCTCATATTCTACAAACTCTTAAATCATCCATGTCTCACTCATTTCACTCATATTTTCTAAAAATTAAATTGACTAATTAAGCCATTCTACACATATATAAAATTACTAAAAAAAATTATTCATCCCAAATTATTTTCACATACCATAAAGTTAAATTATATCTTGTCTTGTTTAATAAAAACATAATATCATTCATCTCAAATTATTTTTTACATACACTCAAGTCATTTTTTGTCATTTAGTTAAATCAATAAGAACATGAAATCATTTGCATAATATAAACTCTTAAGTCATTTCTTGTTCTGCTCATTCATTCAATTAAATAAATAAAAACATCAAATCAGTCATCTCAAACTATTTTCACATTCTATAAATCTTCAATTCATTTCATCCATCTTTTCTAAAAATTAAACTAATTAATCAAACCATTATATACATATGTAAAACTAATAAAATCATTTACCTCAAATTATTTTTATAAATTTTCATGTCCTACAAACTCTCAAGTCATTTCCTAATGTAGAATCAATAAAAAGCATAAAAAGAATTTAAATTTCCTACATTCTATTTTCTTTCAAGTTATTCACATTCAGAACTTTTATGCATAGGCAAAGTAAATAAAAATATAAATCATTAATGTATTATCTTTCTCAACAAGTAAAGTTTGTTCTTTCTCTTTTTCTCATCATCATCATCAGAAATATGGGTCTCCACCATGTCTTGACCCCTTTTCTTATAAACCCCTTCTATACAATATTCCTCACAACCTCTAAACTTTCTCATTACATGAAAAGACTTTGTCCTTCTCTTATAAGCAATTGTGAAAACGATGTTTGTCTTTCTACTCTAAATGCTATATTTTGACTTACACTTTAGTCTTTACAGTAGATTGGGTTCTATCCCTTCTTTCATAAGATTTATAATCTACTCCCATCCATCAGCTCTCATTGCTCCATTTTCTACTCTCTTAATAGCAAGAGCATTTATTGTTATTAGATCATCTACATTTACCTACTCACCTCTAGAAGGTTACGATGATGATTTTTACTCTCTAAGGGCATGTCTTATTTCACCTTCTCATTGCTCTGCATATCCCACTCATACCGCTCCTTAATAAAAGTTATCTTTGTTTTAATTATAAAAGATCAATCTAAAATCTCACCTTGAAACTCCCATATATGCAAACCAAACTGGTTGCATCAAACTTGAATATGGCGTAATACACCTGCCAATTCCTTACCTCTCAAAACCACAACAAATGTCTATAGGATCCAGGGGCAATCAAGCAATCAAAATTCAATCGTACTCCTATCACTAACCCGGGGAAAGTCACTTCTATTGTCCCTTTATACGAAGCCTTAAATATTACATAATCATAACCTTTAGAGTTCTTTAGGAAGGCTCATCCATCTTGGTAGTACGCCTCTTCTTCCCTCAAGCATCTATATCCTGTTTTACAACCTACGAAGTCTAAGCTAATTATGGATGAGGCCCACCCCTTCCATCCTCTTCTAAGTCTCATCTCAATAGCTTTCTCTTCTTCATATAAAATTAATCTCTATAAGGAAGAAAATGTCAATCAAATAAATGATTTATTCTAAACTTTGGCAAAGCCAACCTTCCCCGCCATATTGTGGGATCTCTCTGGCAATTTGCATACTTCCTACAATTCAAGTTGTAATCTTCTTTGGTATCTCTCTTGTACAATCATATTAATACCAATAAGTCTCTTTACAATTCATCTTAACATAACCAACTAATCACTCACTTAAAGATTCATTTTCAAAGGGGTTGCCCATTACTACTTTTAATTCAACTTATACTCCAACTCCCCTGACAAAATAAACCAAACCTCATAATCTCTCTTGTGATTAATCAAAATTCAATCTTTCCAATATATGATTATATAATTAACTATTTCATTACATTTTCATATTTTCAAAAAAATCATGGAAATGAATCTTGGCAATAGTTTTAAATTCTGGGGGCAAACCCCTTTTGTTCATTCTATGCTTTTAATGAATATATTTTATCTTTCAAATGTTTAGAAATCACCATAACAATTCTCCTTTTTGGGGCAGTACATAAGATCAACCAAGCAAGACATTCCGAAAGAATATCTCTCACTCAATAAACTATGGCTAACAGACATTCACCCAGAACCTCTTCAAATGCTTTTGTTATAGAAGTTTTAGAACCTTTAAAGGGACTTGTGTATACACACAAAATTTCTCATGACATCCCCTCCTCCAATACTGTTATTCCTTCCTTGCATCAAACCTACAATGTCCACCATACTATAGAAGTCGAAAGGGTCCACCCTTGAGGTAAACAGATCATGGGCGAGAAAGAAAAGTTGGAAATGGCTCATTACCCTAAGATAGATTTTGAGGATCTATGCTTATATCTAGGGATGCGCCTCCCGAGCGGTATCAACGTCCCAAAATTTATGAAGTATTGATGGACGAGGATACCCTTACACGCATTTATGAAGGAATTGCATTGATATGTTCCTATTGGGTGAGGACGAGAGGATCCTCATCGAATTATTTTCATCAAGCCTAGAGGGCCATGCCCTTAAGTGGCTTATAAACCTAGATAGGGATAAGCTTCAGACCTGGATACACTACAACAAAAAAACCATTTTGTAGCGTTTAAAAAATGGTGCACATCAAGCACTGTTCAGAGGTGCGTTGCAAAAAGTTGTAGACTTTATGCAATGTTTTTAAAATGCTGCATAAAAGGAACTTTAGATAGTTGTTTAAAAACATTGCATAAAGTTACTTTTCACTGTGTTTTTAAAACATTGTCTAAAGTATTTTATGTAGCGTTTTAAAAACACTACATAAAGTGAACTTTAGACAACATTTTAAAAACGCTATGAAAAGTGTTTTTTTTAATTTACCTCCTCTTTTCTCTTCCTGACATTTGACCTGATATTTTCCAACTTAACAACTACAAAAATTTCCAAAATGATCACCACCATCTGGTACAAAACCAATCAAATTTATCTATAGATGTAATAAACTAGTGTGACGGGATGAGTTATTAACATCCCAAATATAACTAATTATTAGAACTTACATCAAATTACTAAGGTGGTCCTGAAAAATACGTTTGATCCAAAAAACATTCTAGAAACCTGATACTTCATAAGCTTCTTCTTTGGCTTGGGCACCTTTTGGTCTCCAGATTTATATGAAAGAGGATTATCACTACAAAATGCAAGATTTGTCAAGAAACTTGCTAAGAAGACACTATCAAATTTAGTGAACAAAATTTAACAAGTATATATGAAAATATAATACTTTATTTAGCAAAGAACAATATTTGTAAAGAAACTCAAAGGCAATATAACAGTACTTCAAAGACAATGAATATAGTTGGAAACAAAACACAACAATAGCATTATACTAGGAGGCTTAAGCAAGCACTTTTAAGATTAATATCCTTGCAAGTCTGGACTTCTAGTATACATGTTAGCTAAAATAAGAACCATACCTTGTACTATCCACATCACAGTAAAACCATTTCTGAAAATATATGATAGTACTAGCCGCAAGGAGCACTCAGTGGTTTTTTATTGCCATTGAGTTTAAGAGGCAATAAACAGTGGCTGTTTATTGACAATACTATTATGTTTACAACAGAAAACATATAATCACCACCTTATATTCTCTCTCTCTTCTGAGAAGATTATCAAAGTCAAGTAGAAATACTTTATAGAGACACTAATAAAGAGAAGTAAAGCAAAGCCCTAATCCATATTATAATTGCAGGCAAAAAAAACATTTCTTCAATTGAAATCCAAAACAGTCAAAAAACATCAATAAGAGGACGGATAGTCCCAAAAAAAGATGAGAAGACTAAAATAAACGAAATAGGAATTTCTAAGGTAATAACACTTACTTATGACCACTGATTCCATCATCTTCCTCCACAAGTTTAACATTGAACTCCTTGGAAGTGAAGGGAAGCTCCCCAGCTGTGTATAGGCTCTTTCTATCGTCATAGGCAAACAATCTCATTCCCAAGTCAGATTCTTTGGACAGTTTCACAAGCTCTGCCATGATGACTTTATTCATAGTTCTTGAAACAACTTCAAGTATTATGGTAACCTACAAGACAAAAAATAGAAAATCACAATAATAAATACAAGTGAACAAAAAATAACAAAGTGAATGCCAAATTAAAAACCTCATAATGCAAGAAAAACAAAAATATGAAGGGAGAAAATGGAAATGTCCTATCTAAGTTCCTCTTCAATTCAGCAGAAGATATAAAAAGAATACCACATTATAAATAACAATAAGGTCAGATAGAAACTCATTTACATTGCTAGAAAAGAAAAATTCAACTTCATAACCTTTTTGCAATTCAATAACAAAAAAATCCTTTAGGAAAGATATCTTACATCATATTGATTCAAATCTTTCTCTGGTAACTCTACCAAGAAATGGTTAGCTTTCACTATACACTTTGTCCCTACTTGCCTATACCTAGGCCTAGGGACAAACCTCAAAGATTTTCTTGAAGATGGAAAACCCATTTCCATCTCACAGAAATGACCCCCATTCTTTGAAGATCTACATATGATTTCGGATGACAAAATTCAACTGGGTTCCCTGGAACAAGCTTATGAGCAATGGTGTAGGGTCTGGAACTCGGTCACATAACATCACCCTGGTAGGAATTTTAGCCACCTCTTCTTCTCCTTCTACCTCTATTCCTCGAGGGAGGTAATGTGTGATTGTGTAGTGTAGTATACTGGGGTACCAGAGGTGGGCCTTTGCCATTGTGAGCAGTTTTATGAACCTTTTGAACTAGGTTCATGGAGCTCTATATTTGTGTTTTGATTACAAGGTGCTGCCATGAATTCTGAATCTGTCTTATCGGCATGGAGATCAAAATTGATATGCAGAACACAACCTCGTTCAAACGAAAGGAACTTTAGCAAATACACCACTCAACCTTCTCTGATCTTATCTCACAGGTTTCGGGCAATCTGTACTGGAAAATCCAAATATAGTGAAAAGAGGGAACATGTCAGCAAGATTATTTCAATTGCATAACAAGTAAAATGAATGGAAATAAATAATGACATTTGATGATGCCTAAAAGAGAATCACTCAGATGGTCCAATGATGTCCCTCGATCTGGAATCTGAATAGTACCTGCACACTAGTGGGAAGATGACATCAGTGTGGCACTGGCTAACACCTCTCCGATGCCCAAGTTAGAGTCTAGGAAAAATTGAAAGAAGAATTTCCTTCTCCCCCAAGGGATTGATGATACTTACTTTGTCTTTCGGGGTTCCTTCCCTTTTATCTCATTTCCTCCCCCGTTCCTTGAATATTCTTCGAGTTGGTTACAAGAAAGTGGAGGAGTGGTACACATGTTAGTGTTGGGTTAGTAGTTGTTCTGTCATGCTTTATATCCCATAACCATTTTTGTCTTACTTGCGGTCCACTCGGGTATCGTCGCGCATCCATCACCTTGAAAACAGTTGGTGGTCTACTGATGAGTAAACTAAAAGGCAATGGGGGTCAGTCGACACTCTACATTTCTAACAGGCCAGATGACAGATTTCCTTTAATGGGTCGGTCGGTAGCATTCCTTCTCTATTAGGTCGATTGGTAGTCATCCTTTCTGATGGTCGGTCGGTAGCCATGCTTTCTGGTGGGTCAATCAGTAGCTATGCCTTCTACTAGGTCGATCGGTAATCTTTTTATTTGTTGGGTCACTGAACAAACTAGATGGACTGGGGGGGTTCACTCGATTAATCAGCTCAACCATCTCGGGTCCACATACTCCATGATCAAATGGGTCAGTTATTTGTAAGTCTTTAAGTGATCAAATGGATCCTTGCTTCCATCAAATGGTTCCATCAGGGGAATACCAAACTTCTTGGGGAGAGGATGCGACATGATCGTCATAGAGAAGGGGTGACCTATCATCTGTACCAATGCTTCCACCACAGATGGAGCTTTACCTCAGACAGCTTCCATTATTGTGTTTAGTTGATCTTGTATCCTTCGAATACGACTATCTTGTTCGACTATAGTTCTCGCGTCTGCGGCACTGGTAGGCCGTGACACTGATGCTCCTAGGCCTTGGCTGTCATCTTCCCTCTCCCTTTTAAGTTCTTTCACTCCTAGTCTGGGATGCGTACCATCTTGTGTCCCCTCATCATTAGAGCATAGACGTTCCATCTGCTTCATAACCCTATGATTTAGCTCCAGATTTTGCTCTGCCATTATCTCCATACTACGGTGGAGATCTTATAGCTTTTGCTCCAGGCTTATGATTATGGCTGCCTCGACCTCTCCTCTTCCTGGATCGTTCGTGGGATGGGTTCCGATGGGCTTCCATTCTTCCAGATCGAGTTTCTACCATAAGACCTTTATCTTGTTGGAAACTTCCTTCTCGTTTCCCATAGATGGCACCAACTGATGATGCCCATAAGAGGATCACTCAAATGGTTCAATGACGTCCCTCGATTTGGAAAATGGATGGTACCTGCACACTAGCGGGAAGATGATGTCGGTGTGGTGCCAGCCAACACCTCTCTGACGCCCAAGTCAGAGTCCGGGAAAAACTAAAAGAAGAATTTCCTTCTCCCTTAAGGGATTGATTGTACTTACTTTGTCTTTTGGGGTTCCTTCCCTTTTATCTCATTTTCTCCCTTGTTCCTCAAATATTCTCCGAGTTGGTTATAGAAAAGTGGAGAAGTGGTACACGTGTCAGTATTGGGTTGGTAGTTGTTCTGTTATGCTTTGTATCCCATAACTGCTTTTGTCTTACTTACGGTCCACTCGGGTATCGTCACTCATCCATCACCTCGAAAGCAATAAGACAGTCATCCCTCGGTAGTTTTTGCTTATGAGTAAATTAAAAGGTAATGGGGGTCGGTCGGCACTTTACATTTCTAACTGGCTGGACGATAGATTTCCTCTAATAGGTCGGTTGGCACTCTACATTTCTAACGGGCCGAATGATAGATTTCCTTTGACGGGTCAGTCGATAGCGCTCCTTCTCTATTAGGTTGATCGGTAGTCATCCTTTCTAATGGTCAGTCAGTAGCCGCGCTTTCTGGTGGGTTGATCAATAGCCATGCCTTCTGCTGGGTCGATCGGTAATATTTTCATTTGTTGGATCGCTGAACATTCTAGATGGACCAGGGGGTTTTGCTCGGTTAATCGGCTCAACCATCTTGGGTCCACATACACCATCATTATATGCCCCCATATTCCTCTTGTCTGTTAGTACGAGCAGACATGGGGAATATAAGAAGTTGAGTTGATCAGGGTGCTGGCACTTTATCTTCACCTCCTTGAGCCCCATGCCATTAATGATGACAAGACGTGCTGGTTGGTAGCCATTTTCTTTCAAATCACACTTTAATCTGATGGCCAGGGGTCATTAAAGTGATTTGATGGTTTGGGATAACTTCGAATGGTATTTATACGGGCTAGTTCTCTTGTCTTCTCTAGTCTTCCGCTTCACTTTGAATCAGCCTCCCTTCCTCCTGGGTAGACTGCTCGTGCTCGTGTCTGTACTACATTGAGGAGTTCACCTGCTGGAAAGGAGTCAAGGTACCATCTGTTCCGTTCCTTCTTCACACATTTTTTATTTTATTTGCTCCTATTTTCTTCTCTTTTTCCTCTCTCTTTTCTTGTTTGGCTTTCGGTACCATTTCTTAGTTATAGCCTCTGTTCTCCTCTTTTCTGTTATTGGGACTCTTAATCCCTTATCGCTACCCTTAGGACTCCACCCTGGACCCTACCGGGGCACCCTTTAGGTTTCACATCATCCGTTTTTTGCTATTATCTTCACATTCACCAACATCCACCAGACCTGAGCGCCTTAGGGTTTGACTTGTCTTCTTTGGGTAGTATTTTTAGTCGCTTCTTAGAATCGATAGGTCCTTTAGTTGGCGTTATATACACCCTTGATCAAAAGGATCGTTCTTTCGAGTCAACTGAGTTAGTTACAGCCCTTGAAGAGAACCTCGTCCGTGTCGACTCCCTTGACTCGGCTCATCCTTCATCACCAATTAGGTTAGGTCAGTTTGCCCACCTGCCATATGTCGCTAAGGGTGTCATTTCCACCTTGTTGAGGTCTCAACTAGATAGTTTTCGTCAGGCTTATCAAATACCCGAGTTGGTTAGCTTGAGGGTCCCAGCCTTCGATGAGTGGGCTTGTTCTTATCTTCTGGGGGAGGTTTATATCTTTGACAGGCTTTGGAGGTTGGTCTACGGTTCCCAATTCCTTTGTTCGTCCGTCAGCTTCTCACCCATCTTTGTCTAGCCCTAGGCCAAATCATGCCCAACTCGTGGAGGATCCTAATCACTTACATGGTGTTGTGGCCTGCGTACAATGGTGGCCAAGATCATATCACCGTTCCTGAGTTCCTCTATTGCTACAAGGCAGTGGAGATGCATTCTAGGTGGTGGTACTTTACAGCTAGGGTGCCTGACCAAGCCTTGATCACGGGTCTTCCAACGTCAAACATGGGTTGGAAAAGCAAATTCTTTTTTGTGTTAGGGGATGGTCTGGAGTTAGTCCCATGGGAGTTGCCTTACAATCGGATCCACACAGTTCCCAAGATATGGGGCGAGCCGTGTGCTAGAGGTAATTTTTAGTTGTGTTAGCCTTCCTCATTCTTTATTTATTTAGTTGGTATGATATTCCTAGTTTTTGTAGCATTAGCTGAGCACCCCCTGTCTAATACTCAACTCGAGAGGCTGGGATAGGCTTTCGCGCACCTAGTTTGAGAATTTTCTCTGTTGGTGAATTCCGAGTCTCTTTCCACATATTTATTCAACCTAGAGATCCCATCATCCTTACTCATGGTGGGTTAAGCACTTGGCTCAGCTTCTATCCCCATCGGTCAGGCATCTAGCTTGCCTCTTCTTCTAACTTGTCAGGGATTTTTTTTAAACGTCTGCTTACATGTACAGATATATCGGTCGTTCCCTCAAAGTTGTCCTTGAAAAGAGTGTCGGCCAAGTCGACCCCTGACAACTCTAAAAAAAAACCACAGTTTTCTTAACACAGCTCGATGGAGAAAGATCGTTCCGTGCCGACTCCTTCGCTGGCCCCCACATCGGTCGTGTAGCCTCCCATTTCAGTTGTTGAGTTGGAGGCCGCTTTAGATTCCATTCCTTCCTTCGATGAGTGCGTTGAGAATCTTCCTTTGTACAATGTGGAGGGCTCATCTAAGGGAAAGGAGAAAGTTGCTCTTTCTTTGCTGGCCAAGGAGATCGAGGCTGTTGGTCATCTATATTCGGTCATCTCTGAACAAGATCTGAAAAGCCTATGGCCCAACATCACTGAAGTTTTGGCTAGGAGCACCCTTTTTGACATTGGGAGGGTAAACTTCTTTTTTTTTTTTTATGAATTGCATCCCTTCGTCTCGCCTTATTGACTTTCCTTGTTGCAAGTGTTGACAAAAGTGACTGCCCTTGCTAATCGTCAACTCACCACCAACAATTATACTAGGGACCTCAAGGAAAAGCTGTCTGAGGTAGAGACCAAATGAAAAACTCTGAGGGATAAGTTAGCCGATACCAAGCATAGGCTCAAAGGCATTAAGGCTGCTCTAGAGGAGGCCCAGGACAAAGCCGAGGGAGAAAGGGCTACTGCCACCATTTTACGAACGTCTCTAGGCGAGATGAAGTCCCAACAAGAGGCAGCGAAGGAAAAGGCTGTAAACGAGGCAGTTACAGCTTATCTACAATCTAAGGCTTTCAATGACAAGACGAGGGAGTATTTTATCAGCGGTTTCGAGACTCTCTATCGCCGAACTTTGAGGATATCCTAGCCTTGACCTTTTTATGCTAAGGGCCGATGTTGAATTGACCAAGAAAAAGATGATGCTACCTCTTAGGGACTTCTTCATATGTATTTTTTTAATGACCGAGGGACCTTCATATATAAATCCCCTATTTGTTTTACTATCATGAATTGAAATTTTCTTTCCTTTCTTTGTTGATATGTTGATTGCTTGGTAAATTGCTTATCTATTTTCGTGGTGCCCCTCAGCATGGCAATCATTGTCCATTGTTGTAAGCCTGAGGGGTCACTTCAGACTACTCAGGACTTTAGTTTTAGACCGTTATAGTAGACCGATGTAGTAGACTGAGGGGTCGAGTTACTGAACTTAGTCCATT
>JAOXJP010232587.1:0-10444 GCA_025762735.1 Platanus orientalis | reverse complement strand
GCGGATTTTTGGGTTTTTAAGAACATACAAATACCATGTTTTGTTTTGCAAGTTTGTTAGGTTCTACATCGTTTTGATTTCTATTCTACAAGTTATCAATCATTTTAATTCGAGTTTTAATCCATTTAAAGTTTTAAAATCATTGTTTTAAAAGAGGGTTTTCTATTTTCAAAGAACATAAGTGAATTCAGTTTTGGATTTGTGATTCCCTAGGATCTTAGAGACTATTTTCTTTGTTTTGTAAGATCCCTATATGTTTGTTCTCATATATGAATGTGATATGTTCTTATTAGTTATTGAAAAATCTGATCTGTAAAGATCGTTCTATAGTTTTGTGCTTAGGTGGACCAAGCATCTTTGATTTAAAGTATTAAGAATCTATTTATGTTTTGCTATTAATTGTTATATATTTTGTATTGTTATTGTTAGTGTTTTCTGTTAGAAGCCACCATTTGTCATCAAGGGATATAGATGATGATATCTATCACAACCGGTTTGTGGTGTGAACAATCCTGGCTCTTCTCATAAGAAATTAAATGGTGTGTCTAGCTCTTCTCACCGAAAATTAAATGGTGTGTATGACTCTTCTCACCAGAGATTAGATGGTTTGTTTGACCCTTCTCATTCGGGATTAAATGATGTGTCTGACCCTTTTCACTAGGGATTTAATGGTGTAACTATTATATGTATTAGCTTATGTATTTGATTTATATGTTTAGTTTTGATTCAGTTTTATTATATGTATCTATTTTGTTCTGTTTAGAACATCCATATGAATTTGTCTTTTTATTATTTTCAGTTTAATATATGTTTCTATATGTTTAGACTGTTCAGTTTTGTATATTTTTAAAAGTATATAACTATCTATTTCGTTTTAATTTGTGTAAACTCTTGATTCAGTACTCCTTAGTTTACTATTTTCTTATTGAGTTTGTCAAGCTTACCCCAATTTAACTACACAAATGATAAAGAGGAAGTTGTGTAGTAGTTCAGATAGGCAAGATTGGAGAGATTGACGAATTTTGATTATGCCATGAGACAGTGAGACTTTGATTCAGTTATAGACTTTATTTATTTCAGTTTAGTTATTTTAGTTTAAATTTAAGGATGTAATAAGTTAGTGGATTTTAGTATTTAGATTGTTATGTGACTTTCAGCTGATGGTTTAGTTTCTGTTAAATTATTGGTTTATTTTATTGGGAATGTTAAGACTTTGTTTATGGAGTATTCTTCAAGACTATGGTGTAGGCCTTGGTTTCTCGCACGACAAGTAGGCCTCTTAGAAATGTGGTCTACTCATCATGAGTCAAACCCACGATGACAAGGAATCGTCACCAGCCCTTTCTAAGATGTAACTAGATATCTATTTAAAAAAATATTTTTATTTTAAAATTTATTTTGAAAATATCAGACTCCTAATAAACTGATCAACTTGAAGTTCTAGATAAGTGATTTGGTTATGGACCAGGGAAGGTGTTAGGCACCCCGGTCCACCCGCATGTGTGGTTACTTACTTAATATGTTCAAACTTAGGGTCGAGTCTCTATATATGGTGTATGTGTGGGTGTGTTCCATTTTTGAAAATAGTGTCATACATGTGCAAGTGGGTTTCCTTAATTAACTAGTGTAAGTGTACATACGTGTATAGAAAACATGTCATATAAGTCTAACGAATTAGTCATCTACTTAACATGTTGTTACATAATAATAAAAATAAATAAACAAAACAAAATAAAAGGATTTAGGGTGCATACCTCAAATTGATCTTTCTTGTAACCAAGTAGACATAAAAGTTAGTAAATAAATGGAATATATTAAAGTAGAAATGGGTGTAACTAATTTGATGAGGATGTTGGCATTCTTAAGGTTCTATTTTTTGCAAGAGAAAATTTCTTCATATTTTACATCCTTGGACCAAAATGCTTTCGACATTGAATCATTTCTCAATCTTCTAAAAAAATGTATATATGAATTGAATTTGATGAATCTAACTAATAATTTTACACAACATGTACACAATCAAAGTGAACAACCCATGTACACAACATAGTAACGTAGGAAAAAATGACACTACATATTGCATGGAAACACGTGAGAAAATTAAGACATTAATAAAATAACATAAGTATGATTCTTAAAAATTGTTAAAAGTTAATATAAACAAAAAATCTATACTACAAGAGAGCACATGAGAGAATGAATAATGAGTTTATCATAGGAAACATAAGAAAGAAAGCATCAATTTACAAGGAAACATATAATATATAAGGGCAAAATAATTGTATACAATAGCATAAATACACATGTATGTACAAGATGTCAAGCAAGGAAACAAAAATAAAATAAAATAAAAATCTTCTTAAGACATTCGAAAGAAAAAAAGGAAAAATAATAAGAAGAAGAAGAAATGAGAAATTACTACACCATATTAAAAGTGTATTCTTTATCTAATTCATAGAAGCACTTATGTAAACTCAAAACTCCACTCATCTTAGGAGATAAAAGATAATAATAAATAAAACATATAGAACAAAGTGAAAGACTATCAATGATGACAAAATATATTAAAAAAAAAAAGCCTATTTGATCACCTTTCTACATATCTCAACAAATACATAAACATAAAAAAAAAAAAAAAAAAAATTGAGGAGACATTAATGATAATCATGAAAAAAATAATTACAAAAATAACAATGGCATGCATGAATCGAAAACTAGATTATAAAGATACAAGAATCCACAAAATAACAAATACCTAATAGTACAACATTATGAATACAAAATAATAATCAAACAAATAAATAACATGAATAAAATGAAATTAAAAGGTGGGGAGGTGACAAACCTTTTTGATGTACACAAATGAATGATTTTTCTTCCTTTAGTTAGGCAACATATTCTCTCAGGTTCTTCCTAATCTACAATTGAATAGAAGGCAATGAAGAGGATGACATATTTATGAGAGAGAGAGAGAGAGAGAGAGCAGAAGAAGAAGAAGAAGAAGAAAGGGGTCTCCTTGGGGGTTTCCACCATCGCAGAGATAAAGAGAGAAAGCTTCTTAGGGATTTTTAGGGGATTTTCCTATACGAAAGTTAGGTGGATGACACCTTATTTATAAAGTTTTCAGGAGCAAAATAGGCATGATTAGGATGATTTGATGGCATTGCTAATTTGGGTGTGGGAGAGAATAGAAATGGGGGATTTTTATGTAGATAGAGATCTCCCTTTTTGCCAAGATCTTAGACTAGGTTCATGATTTAGAAAAAAATAGAACCTATTCTAGCCAAAATGAGTGGAAGGGATGATTTGATGGCATTGTTAATTTGGGTATGGGAGAGAATGGAAATAGAGGATTTGTATGAAGATAAAGATCCCTCTTTTTGCCAAGATCTTAGAATAGGTTCATGATTTAGACAAAAATAAAACCCATTCTAACCAAAACGAGTTGAAGGGATTTCTCTTATTTTTTGTATTTGTATACTTTTAGAATGTATGATTTAGGGAAAAGGTGAAATGTGGATCAAATTAGGCACCATTTCAAACAAAATGGAAGGTGGAGATTTAGCCATGTGCATCTTTGCTCTAAAATGAAAAATGGATCATCTCATATGGTATTTAGTGTCATGGATACAGGCCAGACTTTGTCAAGGGTTTAGGTCAAATTCAAGATTATTTGGATTTATGGTTTAAAAAGTGTTTAGACATATGTGTTATCTAGGCCAAGGGTGCGTCTAGGCTTAAGCTCTTGTGTTTTGCGGTGTATCTTAGCTCGATGCACCTGTGCTACACTTCTCTACACTCATATTTGGCAATTTTGATCAACACCCCTACCTTAAATAAATCGATAGCATTGATCATCATGGTGGGATTCGATTTTTGATTTGAGATCTTCAAGGTACTCGATCGGATGATCAAGATTTAACATGGTGCAATAAAAGGCTTAGAAATGGTCTCTGAAGGTCATGTCCTATACCCTAAGGTTTCGAGGTATGTCGGATCCATCTATAGTGTTCGATTAACCATCCAATGTGAATCTTGCTTAAAATTTGAGAGATTCCACATCAAAAGTTAAGATTCACTAAAACTTAATTTGTTAAATTTGAACGATTGGACCCTCTATCCTAGGGTTTTGGGACATTCTAAGCACATCTGTGATCACAGATTGATCGTCCATTTGTCTTTTGATTAGATTTTGAAAGATTCCAAATCAAGGGTCGAGATTTTCCAAAAGATAATACGATGAAATTTAATGATCAAACAATCTATTTCAAGGATCTAGACTACTTTAGATGCATTTGTGACACCCGATTGATTGTCTAATGCATATATGATAAGATTTAGTTGTCCACCTTTGATAAGGGGTAAAATCATAATTTTTAATGTAGATGTGACCGAACTTAGGACAACCATTCAAAAAACTATGAGATTATAAGGATAGGAAGATGAAGAAAGTGGGTCCTACAAAGATCTTAGGAAAAAATCGAGGGTATAGAGTACCAAATTAGGAAAGAATGAGAATGACCTAAAAATTGGAGGTTACCTAACCACATTGGTTTCTTAGGATGTCTAAGGTCCATTTTAAAGAGTTAGTGATGCCCATTGAAAGAAACCTCTTGACCCAAGGCCAAAATTAAGTATTGACATATGGTTATGGATTATATTCCAGGATTATGGAAATATGAAATTTATTACAAATTAAGTTATAAGAATGTGGATGGTTATGATTTTAATATGTAATTTCGTTGCATATGAATGAAAAAAATGAGCGAAAAAAAAATTATAAGCAATACACAGGATAATGTAATGTCATGTGCTGAAATTCATGGTCCTATTGGTATGAGTTTTGGGATGCAACATGAAGTGTTTGAAAAGTTCAAGTCATACAAGGTTGAAGTTGAAAGTTCTCTTATCTTAAAGATGTAGACACCGAGGTTTGATCAAGGTGGTTTGAACTTTCGGATTTCATTAAGTTTTACGAAGAACATAGAATTAAAAGAGAAATGTCAACACTGTATACTCCGCAACAAAATAAAGTTGTCGAGAGAAAAAATCGTACCTTAACTGAAATGGTCAATTCTATGCTGACAAGTTCAGGTGCATGTCCAAATCTATATGGAGAGGCCTTACTGACTGCATGTCACGTTTTGAATCTTATTCCTAAAAAAACACTATGTATCCCACTATATGAAATATGGAAAGGAAAGAAACCAAAAGTTAGGTTACTTAAAGATTTGGGGTTGTTTCGCTCAGGTTAAACTACAAATGAGAATAACTCAAATGTTAAACCTAAAGGAACAAATTATGCTTTTATTGGAAACTCTGTGACGAGAAAGGCCTACAGATTTCTAAATCTTGAAACACCTCCCCCACACTCTGTGGTTTAATCCATCAATGTTGAGTTATTTGAAAACACATTTTTGTTCCAAAAAAAAAGTCAGGAAAGAGTGGGGGTAAAAGAGTTTAAGTCTAGTAATAAGTGAAAACCTAAAACTTCAAAGAAAGTTAAACCTCAAAAAAGTTCAAGAGAAAGAAAGCTAAATGACTTTAGTCTTAACTATATAGTCTGTCTGGAAGAGGGCGATCCCTTGTCATATAAGGATGTAATGTCATCCCATGATGCTATGTTTTGGAAATAAACAATAGATGATAAAACGCACTTTATTATTTCCAACCAAACATGGGTGCTATTAGATCTACCTCAAGATTGTAAACCCATCAGTTGTAAGTGGGCTTTCAAGAGATAACTCAAACTAGATGGCATAATTGAAAATTTTAAGGCCAAACTGTTGTTAAAGGGTGTGGAGAAAAGGACCTTGACTACTTCGACACTTATGCCCCTATAAAAAGAATATAAGCATTCAGGTTGCTGATAGCAACGATCGTAATAAAGAATCTGATTATTCATCAGATGGATATAAAAACTACCTTCTTGAATGGCCAGATGGAAGAAAAAATTGAAATGAAATAGCCAAAAGGTTTTGTCATGTTAGGTTTAAAAAAAAAGTATGCAAGTTGATAAGATCCTTGTATGGATTGAAACAAGCATCTAAGTAATGGCATGATAAGTCACGATCTACTCTCTTTAAGAAATAGATTTAAATCCAATGATGGAGACATGTGCATTTATAACAAAACAGTAGGAGAGTCAAGTGTGATTATTAGTCTTTATGTTGATGATATACTCATCATTGAGACTAATATTAACTGCATTAACAACATTAAGAAGTTTTTGTATTTGATGTTTGTAATGGAAGACTTAGGGATTGCCAAAATGATTATAGGAATCAAGATTGTCATAAATGATAGAAGAATTGTTATCACACAATCATAATACATTGAGAAAGTTCTCAAAATATTGGACATGTATAAAGGTACTCCAACATCCATACCTGTAAACACTAGTGTCAAGTTAACAAAGAATAGAAGTTGTTGTATATCTCAGTACAAGTATTCATAAATCATTGGATCTTTAATGTATTTCATGTATTGCATTATGCCTAACATCACCTTTATAGTAGGAATGTTGAGAAAATACACAAGTGACTCAGGTAGTGACCATTGGAGTACTTCATTTATGGTTTTGAAATACTTAGAGTACAATGAATTATGAGATCCATTATGAAATGTATCCATCTGTTGTTGAGGGACACAACAATGCTACTTGGAATTCAGATTTTGATAACTAAAAATCTGTGACAGGCCGGATATACACATTAGCAAGAAGTGCAGTCACCTAGAAGCATATTTAACTCATTCGACAATGAAGTCAGAGTTTGTCGCAGTATCATCAATAGGAGAGGAAGCATAATGGTTAAAGAATGTATTGGTAAATATACCAATTTGGACCAAGCAGGTTCCTCCTATTACCATATACTATGATAATCAGACGACTCTACTGAAAACATACAGTGACAAATACAATAGAAAGTCCAAGATGATATAGTTGAAACTTAATCACGTGAGATATCTAATGACATTATAGCCATATAATATGTGAATTCCAATCAATATCTAACAAATCCTAAAGGCCTTAGGAAGGAGTTAACCTTTGAAACATCATAGGGAATGAGACTATTAAGCCTTTAAGGTTGTATTTATGGACACCCAACCTAGTTGTTCAGGTTCAATGAGAAACCAACTTGACTACCTGAAGGTTCAATGGGCAAACAAGCCATGTATTTCTGAAAATGCATAGATGTTTAATTAATGAAATAATTTTGTTCTTATGGTGATCTTACAATTGATTATCCTATAAATGAATCAGGCTTAAGCCTGCAATTAAGAACTGCAGATGAGAGGATGAGAACTAGGTTCTCTTAATGAGTGTTGTCAAACTCTGGGTTATGTTGAAATAAAACCTGTGTTGAGTTGAAACATGCTCTAGTTGGGTTGAAACATACCCTTGTGGAGCTAAAACATACTCTAGATGGTTCTTGAAAGAGTTCCTTAAATACGAAATCGTTTATGCCAATGAAGAAACTCATATTTTTAAGTGTGGAAGATGGTCACTTCCTATGAAATTTAGGTTGTCTCTAGAGCGCTCAATAAACCTGTGATAAAGAACAGACTTTGAAGTACTGAGCTTAATGTAATGTAAACCCTCTCAGGAGGATTGTGTGTATAACAAGCTGGGTCTGTCAAAAGAGATATTAGTTTTAGGGTACTTTACTACAATCTCAAACGAATAGCAGCCTGTTATACAAGGTGTTGGTTCCAAGGTCATCCACCATACACTGATGCATAGGGGACCTCACTTATTTTTCAATAATTACGTGTTTTCAAAATTTTAAAAACAAGTGGGGGATTATTGAAAATGAAGCCTCTTTAACGGCTTTACTATTTTCCTTTTTAATTTTTTGTGTCAAAAATTTATCTCATTGTTTAGTCCTACATCGGTTAGGAGCCTTTCAATTTAATAGTATATAATATATCACATCCCCATACCTTGTGTATTTTGAGAGATCCCTCCCTCTTGAATTCCTAAGATGTGCGAACGTGCACGTGTACGAGCATGGGCTTGGACTCAGGCACAAGTATGGGTGCAGGCAAGTGTAAGGACATTTGCTGTGCACTTTTCACTTCACACGTATATATCATCATAGATTCGCTTTAAGGGTCACAATATTCCTTTTGAAAGGTCCATATATGATATTGGGTTGATCGTGATAGTAGGATTAGTAAAGAGACTACATCACAAGCGAACCAAGATCAGGATTAGACCATACCACAATGAAAGTGCATCGCAATGGTGGTGCAATGCAATGAGATCCACCGTGAGCGATGTGTACTGCAATGGAGGTGCATCATGAGCCAAATGAACCACATTAAAGGTGCATCACAAGTAAAGTGTACCACAATGAAAAGTGTATCACGATGAAGGCCCAATATGGTCCGATATCACAACCGATATTTACATCACGATGAAAGCCCATCATAGTCCATGCATCGCAACCGAACTTGGGCTTGCTCGTGATAGGCCCACAATGGACAAGATGAAGCTTGCATGCCAATAAATTGCGTACAGAATCCCATGTTATGCATTAGATCACAATCAAAAGTCCATGTCTTACATTGATCGTGATCAGAAGCCCATATTGATGTCAATCTAAAAGTGGACACGTAATATGTAACACCCCGCACCTAAAATGGAAAAGTTAAGAGAATCCAGACCCGACACCATGTGTCAATTTGGAACCTTTGGTAATTTTGAGTACGAAAACCATCGTCAACGTTCAAGTGACCTAAACATGGTTTAAAATGAATTGGAGAGCCATTGGACCATTTAGGTTGGACTTTGGAGGCCCAGGGTGTAGAGAGGACCATAAAGCTCAAAATGACTCAAGTGTGATCAATCACACATTTTTGTGACCAATCACAACACCTCCAAGTGTGATCGGTCACGAACAAGGGTCACAAATTTCAGGTGTAGCAAGAACCTACATGTGATCGATCATAAGGTTTATGATCGATCATGGGTGTGACAAGTTACAAACCCCTTGACCGATCACAAACCTCGTGACTAGTCACTACTCAAAATTCTATAAAGTTTGCAAACACGTATGGAATGACGTGTCATGACCTCATTTGACCTCTACACAAGTGAGATCTCATTTTAGATGAATATTAACCCTTTTTAAACCTATTTTAGATCATTTAGACTCCTTAGAACACAAATAGAAATAGTGAGAGAGAAGTTAGAGGATTAAGAGAAATGAAAGAAGAATCATCTTTTCCAAGGTTTGGTAAGATGCCAAAACTTAGATCTAACTTAGACCAAGTTTCTTTTACTATTTTCTACTTTGGTTTATACTTTATACCATGGAATACTTTGCTTTCTCATAGATGAAGGAAAGTTGGACAAGGCCAAGAAGGTTTTGGAGGAAATTTCTCTTCAAGACAAAGAATAGGAGGTTTGAGTGAGTGGATATGTTGCTTATACCACGCTTTCCCTTTCTAGGTTCATAAAAATGTGATTTTATTCTATGTTTACAAGGATTGGTGCTTAATCTCCATGAAAAGTGGTTGTGTTAGTGGATATGCATTTTATGCACCATATCATTTCTTTAGGTTCGTAGATTTGTGGTGTATAAACTTTGTTTTGGTGGATTCATCTCTATTCCCTTTGAGAATATTGATTTTCTTGAGTTGGACTTAGTTTTCCTTTGATTGAGCACAATGGAAAAGATTCTCTGCAATGTTTTTTTATAATGATTTATAGGGTTATAGAGCTATTTTCTTTATGTTGGAGCTTATTGGGTGGATTGTTTAATCTTCAATGTAATTGAAAAGGCGTAGAAACTTAATTCACATGTTGTGAATGGTTTGGAAGATATTTGTGTGATGTATTTTGTTTACCCATTTGATCTCCTTTTGATTTTCTATATTCATGGACTCCACATGTTTGATAAAATGTCTCTCAATTGTTCTTCCATGATTTGCATATCTTTTGAATGCCGTTGGACCCCTACATAATTATATTTCTCATTTTAATGGATTTCCTTTATTCTTACATTCATACACTCTATATGTTTAATGAAATATCTCTTATTAATTCCTCCATGATTTGTATATCTTTTAGATGCCATTGGATTCTCTATATGATTCTATTACTCACTTTGATGAATTTTCTTTATCTTATATTAATCCATGTCTAATTGTTTTAATTCTATTGATCCAATGTTAAAATATTAGAACCCTGATGCATCACATTGGGTTTTGCATTATTTGGGAGCTTTAGGTGGCATGAGCATATTGTCTTTGGCATGGTTTACTTCGGTACTTTCAGAAGGCATTTCACTTAAACTTTCTCGTGAGTTTTGGAACACTTGGGCTATTTGGTTTTGTCATTAATGGTATTTGGCATGAAACGATTTCACTTTTACGAGCATCATATATGCCTTTGGGTTGGTACAAGCATTTATGTTGCATATTGGTATTAGGACCT
>JAOXJP010232586.1:0-10444 GCA_025762735.1 Platanus orientalis | reverse complement strand
GTTTCGTGTTGGTATAGGAATATATCGTGTTGGTCCTGATAGACATGGACATATATCGGAAGATATTTAAGATATTTGATACCATGGTTGGACCACGTATCTTGGTTTATACTAAGAGTGGTGGGGACCGTTAGAAGCCAAAGGCTATATGTAGATTTGATAAATAAAGTAATTTTTGTTTCTAAATTATACTGCTTTATTTCAATAGGATTCTAGAATAGTAAGTTGTATCTAGAAGCATATATCTTTTGATTGCCTAAAGTTCAGGGAGTTTCAATCTATAGATAAGGTAGGGGACATGTTGGGTTAAAGAAAAAGGGAGAATTCTTTGCAGTTGATCATATAACATTTTTGTTAAGAAAATAAGAGAAATTTTCAGAACTAACATTTTAGGCTGGTTGAGATACTTTGTTCAGTGTTTTCAGGTTTTGATTTTTCTACCTACACAAAAGATAAGAGGGAAGACATCGACTTTCAATTAAAAGGGAAAATCGATAAAATTAGGTAAAAAAGAAGGACTCCAAGCTTAACATGTAACCACCACTAACATAAGATAATGGAGATTGAAATTGTTGTTCTAGTAATGAAAATTGGAATTTTAAGGAAATATAAGAAGGGATGACGATTGATTAAAGATCATGGGAAATAGAAAGATGGTTGGATGGGATGTAATGAGGTGTATGTGAAGTGTAAGATAGTTGCCTGGGAAAGAGAAGTAGATGACAAGGAAGGAAACATGGTAATAAATGACGTGGAAACAGATAGAGTGCCATTTGTCATTCACATGTGCAAGTAGGGTCCATAGTATAAAATCAACAAACTAACACCAACACAGAAAATTAGATGTATAAACTCACTATAACACTCAAGATAAAGATATGTAAAATAATTGAGTTTCTAAAAAATACACCATAATTTTAATTATAGTTCCAGAGTGCTATATGATATGCATATCATAAAATTTGAAGGGAAATTATTTTAAAATGACTATAAGAATAGTGATGCTTGATGGAGCAGAATGCTAGGAAAATTAGGAAATAACACATACATAAAAAAAAGAAAAAGAAAAGAAAAAGAAAAAGATGGTGCTATGGTCTAGTGGTTAGGACATTAGGCTTTAAATCTAGTAACCTAGTTCAAATCTTAGAAGAACTTGTTTCCCCACCTCTTTGTAGCCTTGCTGGTAACACGCTTACCTTCTCAAGGTCAAAGGTTCAAGGCTGGGTAGCAAGCAAAGAAAAAATATAGCTAAGATGAGGATGTTGAGATGGGTGAGTAGCAAGATTAGAAAGGATTGAATTATAAGTGAATATATTTATAGAAATTTACAGATAGTACCAATAGGTGACAAATGGGTGAAAGTTGACTTAGATGGCTCAATCATGTGCAATGTAATTGAGGCCTACACCAGTGAATTAAAAACTTTAAATGAACAAGGGAAGGAAAAAAAAAAGAATGTGGGTAAAGATAAGGCTAACTAATATATATATATATATATATATATATATATATATGCTGGAGCAAAATTTGTGTAGCCAACCCTAGGTAGCTGGAATCTATGTTGAGTTGAGTTGATTTCTCAAATGAGAAATCAATTATTACAGAAAATCTTACAATATCAGTTTTAAGGGCTGAGTTGGACAAACAAAGCAACAATCTTATAGGAAGCTTGTAAGTAAATAGGTGAATAAGTGCTTAGGAGGAATACTTAATGATAATACTCATGAACAATGCATTTTCTTTTTGCTTTGATCTCCAATTTTATAATTCAATTTTCAGTAGCATTTTTTTACAAGTAATAAATTTATATTAATGAAAGAATGAGGTTAAAACTGTGTATATGTACATTGCATAGCATCCTTTAAGATTGCATCATTCAAACTGACAAAAAAACTCATTAGGCAATAACAATGTATCCTCCCCTAGAGCAAGGGCAGCAAGCAGGTCCGTTGGTTGATTTGCCTCCCTCCATATGTGCTTAATGCTATAAGTTTCCAGATCCCACAAGAGCTTCCCGATCTTGGATACCAGAAGCAAAACTCTCCAAGGACAACTAAACCTCCCGGAAAGGACTTTCTCTTCCACCTTCAAGTCCATGGTGATTTCAAGCCTTGAGATACCTCTATCCTGAGCAATCTGCAACCCTTTAAGGAGAGCATGGCATTCATTCCACAATACGTGATTTGATGTAGATGGCCCTGCATAAGTGAGTATTGGAGTACCTGCTGATGTACAGAATAACCCACCATAACCAACTCTTATGGATGTAACTGATCCATCACATGAAAGAGTTGTGATGTCCCCATGCAGCATTGGCCAATGCTGAACTGAGTGCATATTCAGCTGCATGTCATAGGGGTGTCTTCACATGTTGTTGACATGGAGCTAACTTTGAATCGAACCTCATAAAGAATGGTATCTATGATCATAGGTACCATGCGACTAGTACCCCCAAATCGTCTCAGATTTCTCTCCTTCCAAACATGGTAAATGGTACTATTGAATGCCAGCTTACCTATTGTATCAACAATGGTTTTTAACTTTGAACATCCTTCGTATCTATGAACACTCGGCCATAACTGTTCTGATTTTATGTCTTTGTATGCAAAGCTTGCTCACAATATTCTTTCAGATGGAGTTTGACAATCCACACTGCAAGAATAGATGATCAATTGTCTCCCTATTATTCCAACAAAAGTAGATTTTGAATTTTCCCAATAAACTCTGAATGGGGATTCACCTTGTCATTACTCTCCATGTGATGAAGTTGTGTTTGGGTATATGATTATGAAACCAAACAGCATCATACCAATCCACCTTGGTACCCGGATTTCTGATTATCTCCCATAACGATTTGGCGTTGAATTGACCATTTGCAATGGTAGTCCATATTACTTTGTCATCCTCCATGTGGTGTAACCTATCAATGTTTGGTAATGAAGTCTATACCTGCCTTAATAAAGGTGATGTAATAGGTCCTATATACCAGTCTTCATTGAATAAAATGGATTACACAAGGCTATTCTTATCAGACCCTGCATCATAACAGATCCTATTCCCATATTGCCCGAGTAACACTCCATTTGGGTGCCACTTTTCCAACCACAACTTTATGCAGTCACCCTTGCCAATTAAAGAGGTGATGTGTGGCTCCATCAGCCCACAAAACTTCATAATCTTCTTCCACACCCATGAATAGTTTGATGGGATTCAGATAGTGCATATCAACTCATGTTTAAAATACCTTGCATGAACCCACTTCACTGAAAGACTATCCTTCTTAGCTATAATCCACCAAATTTGCTTCATAATGCCCGTTGTGTTCATGTCCGTTACTCTTCTTATATTTAGCCCACCTTCCTTAAGTGGTTTACAAACATCTGCCCAACTTATGGTATGGAGTTTCCTTGTGAGATCCGGGCTAACCCATAGAAATCTAGCAAAGATAGATTCTAGATCTTTGGTTACTTTTCCTGGAAGTCCAAATACACATTGACCAATATATGTAGCTACTCTGCAGGACAAACTTGATTAACACAAGTTTACCTGCATAAGATAAGGTCTTTGTTTTCCACCCCTCGAGCCTCCTCTTGACACTGTCAAT
Source organism: Platanus orientalis (assembly GCA_025762735.1). Taxonomy (NCBI): domain Eukaryota; kingdom Viridiplantae; phylum Streptophyta; class Magnoliopsida; order Proteales; family Platanaceae; genus Platanus; species Platanus orientalis. Next base: position 6,840 of record JAOXJP010232586.1, on the reverse strand, counting down.
AATAGGCATGCAGTCATTTGATGTTAGTTTACCCGAAATAAGGAGCACTCCTAGATACCTCAAAGGGAAATGGCCCATATTGAATTTCGTGATATGCTTGAGTGGCTCCCTCTCATTATCTGAAATACCAGCGAATATTTGCACTAATTTGGATCTATTCACCTCTAAGCAACCTGAGATTTCTGAGGACGAGATAAATTTGTACTTCTGCATTTTGGTATTAAGGATATCCTTCCTTCATCCACCTCTTTCTTTATAAGAGTAGAAAATATCTCCATTACAAGATTGAGTAAATACGGCACATGGGATCTCCTAGTGTTACTCCCCCTAAGCTTGCAAAGAATCCAGATAGACTTCCATTAATCAATATTGAAAATTTGGGCTAGTTAGCACTCCATAACCCATGCAATAAATTGGTAAGGAAACCCCATCTTCATAAGAACCTCCTCTATGCATTCCCAAGATACTAAATCGTAAGCCTTCCTGAGATCAATCTTCATGATTGTTGTTGATGCATGATTTCTCCTTTCAAAACCCCTCACCACCTCATGGCATACCAAAATATTGTCAAGAATGGATCGACCTTCAATAAAAGTAGATTAATTAGAGTTTGCCAGGCTATTCATGACTCCTTTCACCTTGTTGGCTATGATCTTGGTAATAAATTTGTAAAAGCAAACTGCATAAAGCAATGAGTATATAATCATTAAATGATTTTGCTTCAAATTTTTTGGAATTAGACAAAGAAATGTAGTATTTACCTCCTTGAGCAGCCTACAATACTTGAAAAAGTGCTTAACTACCTGTATTATTACCTCATCTCCTACCACTTCCCATACATCTCTATAGAAGAACAATGTAAAACCATCTGAACCTGGGGCCTTACCTTCTTTGCCTTCCCAGATAATTTTCTTGATCTCCTCTTCCTTAACATCTGTGACCAGGACTTACTTTTGCTCCTCATTTAATACTCTCAATGCTTTCCATGCATGAGTTGCAGTCGAATTAGGCCCTCCCTTGGCAGCTAGAATTCCTTTAAAGTAGACTGCAGCTTCATACCTCATATCATCCCACTTTTCCAGAACCGTGTCGTCCTCCTTTTTAATGTCTAGAATATGCTTGTGACTTCTTCGGCCGAGGAGTGATCTATGAAAAAACTATTGTTTCCATCCCCTAATTGAAGCCATTGAACTCGGGATTTCTATTTCAACATGCTTTCCTCCATTCTTGACAACTTGATATATTCATTAGTGACCTCCATCTCAAGATTGGCTAGTTCTTCATTGTCTATTGCATTTCTCCTTGCTTCTTGAACTCTAAACATTTCATCCCGGACATTTGCTACTAGCATGTCAACCTTGCCAAAGATATCCTTGTTCCACTGTTTGAGTTTATTCCTTACTACTGATTTCAATTTTTGAGCCACACGGACTAGGGGACTGCCAAAAAATTCAATCTGCCATCCTTCCTTTACCATGTCTAAGAAGCTCTCATGTTGCACCCATATATCAAAGAACTTCAAAGTTCAGACCACCCACAATTCTAGTCCCAAGAATCATAAGGCTAGGAGAATTATTAGAGACTCCTGGACGGAGAAAATTAGTATCTGATAGCAGGAAGCTGCTGATCCAATCTCTATTCACAAGCACTCTATCCAGTTTACTCATCACCATAGTTTCCCCAACCTATTTGTTTCACCATGTGAATTTCTATCCCAACCATTTAAGATTTTGCAAATCCGCCTCCATTAAGAAATTGTTAAAGTCTTCAATTGTACTTGTATTAGGGTTGCCATCCCCGCCTCTTTTCTCATGGCCATATATATCTAATGCAATTAAATCCCCCATTATAATCCATGGTAAATACATGTTTCTGCTCATCAATTCCAGTTCCCCCCATAGTTGGCTTCTTTCTTCTTGACAATTCAGGGCATAGACTGTTGAACACACGATTCTTTTATTTGAAATCATACACTCCACCACTCCCATAATCATTTGTGCCAAGCTCCCCACCACTGTAAAAGTCAATCTTTCTTCTTTGAATGGAGTCCAAATTATGCCATTAATTTCTAATGTTGTCCCACCCTGGAAAGGCCTTCTGTACGTATAATCACATCTTTGTTGTTGTGTTTTACCCTTGTTTCTACTAAGATGCATAAATCCTATCAACATACAGATATAGATACATCCCAAGATGTAGAGCATCTATTATACATATGAAAACTCTTCTAGATTCCAATAGCTATTCCAATATCTTATTGGGAGCTCAAGATAGAAGTATGTTGGTGGTGCCACATACATTTATCTAGTCTAAGGACCTCGCCAGGAGCTCTCCTCGCCTAAAAAAGCAAGTTAATCCTATGGTGTAACCATCTAATAAAGCAAGTTATATATATATATATATATATATATATATGTTTATGTATGATCACCAGATCAAAAGGTGGTCAGTCAATTGAGCAAATTGTGATTAATAGAATGGCCCACCAAATGGATTGGAGAATGTAAGTATTGAGTTTCTATATTGTGCTGCATTGTAGTAATGACTACGTTAGTTGTGGAATTTTCAGGTAAATTTTCAAGTTAAGTCTTAAAGAACAGTCATGCGACATATGCATGGATAAGGTTCCTAAACAATGCTTAATTACATTATGGTGAATTTGTAATATGGATATAATTTTTTTTTTTTCCTTTGATTTAATAATGCCTCATACAAATTAGATGGTTTTGCTTCAATTTGTCAAGTAAATCATACACTGGCTTAAAGGGTTTGATTCCAACCCAATGATCTAATTATTTAAAGCAATGAAAAAGACCAATAGTCTATGGATTCTTAACAAATTAAGTAGGATTGTGGGGATCGATAAAATAGATCCTTGTCTACAACCAGGGTTCAAATGCAGATAATGTGGTATTAGAATTATTATATCAAGAATTTGTATTTATATTATAAGGCAATCTCATTATTATTGTTATATTTCAAATTCCAAATTATTAAATGCTAGTCCAACCCTATTTACCCAATATCTCCTACACAGTAATTTTGTTGTGTTAACCAAAACAGGTAGCCTCTTTAATTATTTATAAGTTATTATTTTTTTGTAAATTTTATTTATAAGTTAATCAAGCTTATGTTTGTATGCAATAACCCTGGATAGTAGTCAACTACAATAGTTCTTTATCCAAAAATTTAAAAATAAATAAATAAATAAAATACAAGAGTTCAACCTCAAACATGTAATCAAGCAGCAAGTCAGTATCTTCTGCAAGTTAAACCACATTAACGAGTAACAAGTGTCTACAGGGCAACACAATTTGTCTAATAAATCACTGCTAGTGTCTTCCTACTCAGCAACTACCTGGCTTGACAGTGTTGTAAGAACTGAGCTGTTGTACTGTTGTCCTAGCTAATATATTTATGGATGTCTAGTGTTTTCTACCCACCCAAAAAAAACAAAGCTTCTGTAAGATCCGTAAGAGTGAATAACAGAATAAGATCATCCCTGAGATTTAAATCAAACCATACAGAGACGATTTGACTGAAAAATGATGAAATTCAAGTCCTCTAAGACTGTAAAATATACATGAAAAGTAAAGAAGAGCAAAATGAGACAAACCCATTAAAGGTCCAGTTTTCCTTGAATATAAAATATGTGGGTGGGTGAAATTAACAGAGAAATGTTGGATTTTGAGGTACCTGGAACTAGAATACTCATAGAGTTTCCCATTGGCCGAGAAGATGATGAGCCCCACCTCGGCATCGCAGAGAACAGACAGCTCAAACGCCTTCTTTAGCAGCCCATTTCTACGCTTGGAAAAGGTCACTTGCCTGCTCGTGGCGTTCTCGATTCTTCTCATTTGGGTCTTCCCCCTCACCATCTCTGCACCCGTTTCTTCTCTCTATTTAAAAGTTAAGAAACCAACCAAGAAGATCAGATAGGAAGTAATGAAATCCAAACCAACCCAGATCAGTTTCGAAGAAGAAAGGAGAAAATTTTCAAAGCAGCATTCAAAGAAGATAAAGAAGAAAGAAGAAAGATAACCAAATCTCACCAAAATCCAGAAGAAAAGTTTCAAGGATAGAAGAAAGGAAATCTGAACAAATCCCACCCAGAAACCACCCAGAGATGGAAAAAGCATTCAAGGAAGGAGGAAAAAAGCAAACAAAACACACCCATTTTCTTAATTCTTTTCTCAAAGAGGAAAGGAATAAAAATCTTTTATCTCTTCTTAAAATAGTAAAATTACAATCATTCTAGTGTGTGAGATATGACAAAAGTGTATAAGGCTGTTAGTACCTGACGCCACATGGCACCTCATGAGTGATGGCTCTAGTCCCGGCGTAGCTAAAACTACATGGACCAAAATTCCGTACAAATAATCCGACCAGGTGGGAAAGTGTAGGCAATTTCACGTGGTACCTCCTTGTATGGCGCTCCAACCAGACACCACCTTTTTTTTTTTTTTTTTAATTTTATTTCAAATTGACTTGGTTTGATTAAAGGAAAGACTGGGTTGTCGAGCTGTGAACCGTCGGATTAAGATTTGATGTGATTCGGGGCTTTGGATTGTCTTGTGTTTGTTTGGGAGGGGCTTTCACTGGGTGATGCCTGCCTGCCACCGACTGGTTGTCTCAATTATTTTCGCCATTTCTGTGCTTAGGCATAGGTTTCCCGTTTAACCAAGGGAGTAGGGTGGTCCTGGAAGGGGTGGGGACCAAAGCCTTTTTCGTTATGGAAAAAGAGGCCACCGAGTTTGGTGGCTTGTTGTATAAGGGAAGGCTTATGATGTGTTATCCGTGCCACCGTCACTGACTCCGGTTTGCCTGTTTTGAAGTTAAAATCAGATCCCAATAGTTTGAAGCAGTTCTCTCTCTCTCTCTCTCTCTCTCTCTTTCTCTCTCTCGGTTGTGTGCGTGTGTGTGGCATAAGAGTTGAGTGCACATCATCTCTCTCTCTCTCTTGCAAGAGTTGAGTTCACACCATGCCTAAAAAAGGATACATAAATAAATATAGTCTGTATTTATCATAATACGCTCCTTTGACCCATGTATTTGACCTAAACACCCCTTATCAGGACACATGTCATGCAATAATTGATAATGATATCTGTCCATTCATACCGGAGATGATTCAAAATCGGTATACAACAACAGTCTAAACTCAAACAATTACTTAGGGAATTACTGCTCTATCCAGGATTTTGTATGTTCTACTGTATCTTTAACACAGACGCAAAGGTTTAACATTGTCCTCAAGATTTGGTACGAATCTAATATGAACAAACAAGGACCGAATGGCATAGGAGTGGACACATCAGCGTCAAAAAAAGTAAAGTGTCTCCCAAAAAGTGTAAATCACTTTTTTGGCACAGATTTGTTTGTCCCTAATGATGCGGTTTGGACCTTGTTCGTTCAGGTTCATACTTAATCCCAACAAAATTAGTTTTCAAATGAAAAAAAAAGGTATCCATAAAAATGGAATGTATAGGATTAAAATCATAGAAAAAAAATGTTCAAATGAAAAACATAAAAAAAAAACCCCAAATTCAAAAATCCATGGTGATAGACACATTACAACACTCAAAATCATAAGACAGAACGTTTGCTCTCATACATAAATGAAAGACTTTGGATCCTCTTTTGTATTAAAAATATTGCATCAAGAAGAATGTGACACATGGGGATAAAAAGGTTAAGTTTGGTATGACGATTTAACCTTTGTATCGCCATGCGTCCGTCACATCTTGATGAAGACAAAGCATCTTGTCTTTCTGGAATCAAAGATTTTTTTTATATATACTTGTACTAGCCATATGGAAGGATGACAAGGCAATTCGAAGCCACCCCAGTTCTCCCCTGATTGTTAAACTTCTGTTAATGTTATACAATTTTTTATGGTCAACGCTGATACAAAAATCAACAAAAGTGAAAGGTGAAAGCTGGGTTTTTTTTATAATTTTTTTTACTGTGTGTCAATCATCAAAATTTGCAGAACGCTGACAAAAGTTTAATGTTCAAGAGAGGATTAGCAATGCATTCAAACCAGTACCTTAGATCGGTGATTATGGATTCACGACATGTGAAATGTATTTGTCCTTGAATTTTTCTTTGATGACAACATTTGTTTTTTATTTTTTACCCTTAGTGTGGAGCCCAACGGCCCGTGGTGTGGAGCCTAGACGGCCGCCATACTCAGTGCACAAAGTGCCCATTTTTTACGATGTATTGTGCATAGAATACGCATGGCTACCTGTTAACTGCACACTTTGTACTTATGGAGGATCATTTATTTTGTTCTTTGTGTGTGTGTGTTAGTTCCATGAGCTCAAATCAACTCCTGCCTAATTGAAGATATATCATGTCAATACAAATTTATCATGCAACATGTATAATGAGACATGGAATCTAGGTTTATGTACAGGATACTAAATTATATTTTGCGTGAACCCGATAAGTAAATTTCCAAGAGCAACAACTCTCTAGCTATCCCTTATTTAGCAAGCTTATATGCAAATAGGGGTGGGCACGGGCGGGGCTTGGGTTGGGCCATAGTAGGCCCAGGTCCAGTCCTCAAATTATAGACCGGGTTTGGGCCGAGGCTTGGGCTCGTATGGGAGGGCTTGGACAGGGGTTTGGGCCCGGCCCTCATTAATTGATCGGGTCTCGGGCTGGCCCATAAATTTTTAAAAAAATAATTTTAAGATGTAGGTTTGAACTCTTAACCTATCCAAGGTTCAAAATATCGATTTTGATGAATTATTTATCATGAGGATTAATGGAAATTTCACTAGAATGCTTCGAAATATTATAAAAATTATGAAAATTTCAATGTGAACTGTT
>JAOXJP010232585.1:0-10444 GCA_025762735.1 Platanus orientalis | reverse complement strand
CGTCTTCCATCTTGGAAACCAACCACTTGATGATTACAGACATGACTCAAGATATGCAATGTGCTCATGTCATGCCTAATCTACGACTCCATGTATTTTTTATAATATGGAATTGACAATATACATCAACACATTGAATTGTAAGAAGGGTAAGATGGTAAAATTTATTGCCCAAATCTTCAAGGAATATGTACGGGTTGGATCACTGGAGGTGTTGTCGCAAACAGTGAGTTAATTAGATATATATGTGGGGAGAAACATGAAAAATCGTTTTTCCGAAGAAAATTGGAACCGCACAAATACGAGTGGTTTTGCCCAACTTTTCTTTTTAACTTTCTGAACTCTGTTGGTTGCAAATAGACAGTGGCTTTCAGGTTTCCCGGACATTCTGGTTGCACTAGCATGGTTAGAATTAGGTTTCGAAATAAGTTTGAATAAAGACCTATGATGCAATAAACTTGTAAAACACTATATTTTGAATATGATAGGGTTTGTGAACGGGTGAGGCCCATTGTGGACAATCATTGGCCACAAAGTGTTGGAGTCTTGAGAGTCTTAAAGGCATAGGAACTAACATGATATCATTTAGGTAAAGGGAGAAGCTTCAGGGATCCTTTGAGGGTCTAGGGGTAAATTCTCAGAGGTGAAAAGGTTAAAATGGTATTTTTTTTTGCCTATAGGTCAAAAATTATGAAAATGAGGATTCTTCACCTGTGATGCTTCATGTCAAGAAGGCTTATATAGGCAATGAAAAATTCAGTGATGTAAGTGGTAAATAGTGAGTTTTGGGCTTTTGAAGATAAAAGGGCAAAATGGTAATTTTTTTACCTATGCTGTTTTGCTGAGGAAAGACTTGTAGAGGTAGGAAAAGTCACAGATGACATGGATGGAGCTCTTAAATGTGGACCCTCAAAGTCCTACTGATGCTTTTGTGGAAGATTAGGGTTTGACTTGAAATGTTGTATTGGGGCTGTAATAAGGTGCTTTGACTGATTCATTCACGACTGAAATATCCGAAAGGCTGCTCAAGGAATGCCTAACCTCCTAGGGTCCAAGTTTTCTCTTCATAAACCAAGGGTGTTTAAGGTCTTGATGCGTAAATGCTATTATGTTGTCCTCATACCATCAAATGACCTGAGTCAAAATTTCAATGTTGATACCCAACCTAGCGGTTGTTAAGCTATCAAAGATCATTCCCTATAGCAATCTCAACACTTTGAAGGCTTTCTTTGCTACCTCCCTTAGCAAGAAGTTGATACACGACCTTGGCAAGGAGAGGATTATCTCTTAATGTTCTCCTCCTTTTATATTTTTCTCTTATTGAATTTTGCTACCTTTTAAGTCCTTGTTGTTGTTTTTGATGGTTCCTAGTGTTACACGGGCTTGAAGGCTCACGTTGGGGAGCTCAAGAAAAATCTGATTGAGGCCAAGGCTAACAGCTCAGTTCTTTCAGCTTAACTAACTGAAGCTAAGGTCAACAAGTTAGCCATGTCTGCCAAGTTGGATGAGGTTAAGAAGAAAAAAGGAGGACCGAGATTGGGCCGAGAGGGAGAGGGTTTGCACCGTGGCCTTACAGAAATCCTTTGAGGATTTTAAGGAGAAGGCGAAGGAGGAGAAGGTAGCTATGGCCGAGGCCACCGTGGCGACTTTCAAGGAATCAAAGGAGTACATTATCGACTCAATGGGTTACTATGTCAACAACTTTAAAATTTTCTACAAGAGAGCCACTCAAGAGTTTCTAGGCCTTAACTTTGCCAAGTTCTCTCCTTATGACGACTCCATGTCAGTTATTAACAATGTTGAGGCTGAGGAATATGTGTCTAAGAAGGATGAGGAAGTCATGACCATGGGGGATGGCACAAGAGCTTCTTAGTTTTCTCTCTTTTTCTTTCTTTTTTGTGAAGTGATGTTACTATATATTTTTTGTTGGGGGTTAGCAAAGGTGCACCCCTTTGTAAATCTTCTTTGTTATTGGAAAAATATTTTTCTTAAGGGTATGTATCATGTAACATGATCATCATTCTGTTACTCGGTTGTCGATTGTTTATAGGATTTGGGGGACCTTTAGCTTTTTTGTTACGTTGATTAACCTTGTGACCTCGTCCAGTCTCATGGACTTAGTAGTCCCATCTCAGGGATTGAGTCAACCTCATGACCTTGGCTAGTCTCATGGCCTTAGTAGTCCCATCTCATGGATTGGGTCAACCTCATGACCTTGACAAGTCTCATGGCCTAAGTAGTCCTATCTTAGGGATTGGGTCAACCTTGTGACCTCCTCATGGCCTTAGTTGTTTACAAAGTTATATTACTCATAGTATAGTCAAAGGTGATGTCTTTATCTAATTGATGTTATATTACATGACATTTTTATTGGTAGTATTTTCTAAGGTGCTCAGCATTCCATGGATGTGGCAATGACTTTACATCTAGAGTCTAAATGTAGTATGTACCCGGTCAGTTGAATCCCGTAACTTGGTAGGGACCCTCCCAATTTGGCTTAAGCTTTCCCTTGGTTGGGTTCTGTGTGGCCTGGCTCACCTTGTGGAGGACAAAATCTCCTGTCTTGAATCTTCTCATTTAGACTAGGGAATTGCAATATTTCTCCATCCTTTGTTGATATGCTGTCATACTGAGTGCAACCTCTTACCTTCTTTCTTCAAGTAGATCTAAATTTAGTCAATGGTTCTGTTGGTTCTGCTTAAGGTCCAGCTGCTCCATCCAATAATTGGTGAACCCAATCTACATAGGGATTATCACCTCACATCCGAAAGCTAGTGAAAAAGGAGTTTCACTGGTACGAATTATTAGCGTCATCCTAGGAGCCTAGAGAACACCTAAAAAATCCTTTGGCCATGAGCCTTTTAAGGCTTCTAGTCGGATTTTAATCATCTTCAAGAGGGTTCTGTTGGTTACTTCCACTTATCCATTCGCTTGTGGATGCCTTGGGGAGGAGAAGTCATTTATGATCTTGAGTTAGGAACATAATTCTTAGAACCGACTATTGTCAAACTACTTCGCATTGTCTGTGTTGAGCACTTAAGGGATGTTAAACCTACAAATGATGGATCTCCACATGAAGTCTCTAATGTTGTTCTTTGTAATTATGGCTAAGGCCTCAGCTTCCACACATTTGGGGAAGTAGTCGATGATGACCACAACAAACTTAGTTTGGCCCTTTCCTTAGGGAAAGGGTCCTATTATGTCAATTCCTCATTGTGCAAAAGGCCAGGACCTAGCTATGGTCGCAAGCATCTCCAAGGGTTGCTGAGGTACGTTGGTGAACCTTTGGCACTTATCGCATTTTTAGACATAATTTCTAGCGTACTCTTGCATGGCCGGTCAATAGTAGCTGGCTTGAACGAACTTGTGTACGAGGGACCAACTACCTGAATGGTTGCCACATATTCCTTCATGGGGCTCCCTTACAACGTATTATGCTTTGGGAGGGAACATGCATCTCAGGTATGATAGGGTGAAGATTCTCTTGTATAGTACATCACCAATTAGTGAGTACCAGCTAGCTTAGAGCTTTAGTTTTCTAGCCTTGTTTTTATTCTTTGGGAGCTTTCCTTCCTTCGGAATTCAATTATAGGTGTCACCCAAGTCAGCTCATTCTCGACTAAACTTACTTCTATTAAACATGACTTTAAGATACTCAGCTCAACAAGGTGCTCCATAAACACTATGCCTCTTATGCCATCCTCTAGTGCCGAAGCCAGTGGTGTCAACCTATCAGCCCTATCATTCTGGTCCTTGGAGATGTGCTTGATCACTAACCTTTTGAACTTGATGACTAACCCCATGATCATCTTTAGATACTCTTTTATTCGGTCCTCTTTGGCTTCGTATTTGCCTAGGACCTATTCTACCACTAGCTGAGAGTCATTATTTATGGTGATTTACTCAGATCCAAGTTCTTAAGTGATCTTTAACCTGCCATAAGAGCTTCATACTCAGCTTTGTTGTTGGTGGATCTAAATTCAAACCATATGGCATGATCCAATTCCAATCCCTCAGGTGTGACAAGGATTATACCTACCCCACTAACTTGATTATTGGATGACCTATCCACTGTGAGAGTCTAACTATTCTCTTCGAGAGGTCCTACCACATCTACTCTACTCTCGTCCCTTAAAGGGGTGAGCTTGGCTATAAAATCTCCCACACCTTGTCCTTTCATAGCACCTCTTGGCCTATATTTATGACAAATTCTCCTAGTTTGACAACCATTTCACTAGACGACCTAAGGTGTCCGGTTTTTTGCAGAGCTATCCTTAGTGGTTGATTGGTTAGGACCACTATGGTGTGAGCTTGGAAGTATGGGCACAATCTTCTGGCAATCATTATCAGGGAAAAAGCTACCTTCTCTACCTAAGGATAGATTTACTCAGCCCTGTGCAATGCCTGACTAGTCTAGTAAATAGGCTTTTAGATGCCTCCTTCCTCTCTAATCAAGATGGAGCTCACTGTGGTGGGTGATATTGCGAGGTGGACATACAAAGGTTCCCCTGGCTCGGTGCAACTAAGTAATGGCAGTCTCCCGAGGTGTTCCTTAAGGTTCTAGAACACTTTCTCTCACTCCTCTGTCCATTCTATGGCTTTCCTAAGTAGTCAAAAGAAGGGTAGGTAGCAACCAGTATCCAAAGAAATGAATTTGCTAAGGGCAGCTATTCGACCGATAAAGCATTGTACATCCTTTGTGGTTTTGGGAGCTTGTATGTCCAAAATTGCTTTTGATCTTTTTAGGGTTGGATTCTATTCTTGAGGTGGAGTCGACTTGAGCATTTATTTGTGATGAAGGGAAGCTTTCTTTAGGGCAGGCCTTGTTAAGTTCTGTGAAGTCCACACACATCCTCCACTTTCCATTCGCCTTTCTAACCAACACAACATTTTCCAACCATTCGGAATAATGCACCTCTCAAATGAACTGGTCCTGCAAGAGTTTGTTGACTTCCTTAGCGATGGCTTAATTTTTGTCTACCATGAAGTTCTTCTTTTGGTGCATAGGCTTCATAGCTGGGTTAACACTCATCCTATGTACCATGATCTCAAGACTGATTTCGGGTGTATCTTCATGTGTCCAAGTAGATATATCTTTGTTCTGATTTAGGAAGGTCTGTAATTGGAGTCAGGACTCGGGTGAAAAGTGTTGGCTGAATCAGATTACGTGCTTTGATTGGACTTCATTGTTGCTAAATTCAATCAATTATTTCATTAGTTTAGTCGGTCTTCGATCTACTTCTTCTCTAACCTCCAAATATTCAATAGGAATGGATTCCTTTGGGTGATCATTGTGTAGGTAGGCCATGTAGAATTCTCGGGCTGTGACCTGATCTCCTCTTACCTCACTAACGTTGTGCTTTGTGGGGAAGTGCATTAGTAGGTGCTAAGGGATAATCGACAATAAAAAAGTTGACTGTCTTTGTTTTCTGCTTGGGTTTGACTCCTACTGTGACTGGCAAAGTGATGCACCTAACTGAAAACAATTTATTCCCGGTAAAGCTGACTAATGAGGACTTCACCAGTCACAACCTATCTTTTCTGATTCCCATTTGCTCAAATGCAGGTAGGTATAGGATATATCAACCAAACTCCCATTATCGATTAGTATTCTTTAAGTTTTATAGTTTGCTATTACTAGAGTAACTACCAAAGCATCATCGTGTGGGTGATGCACTCCTCGGGTGTTAGCCTCAGTGAAGGTAATTGGGAAGTCTTCCATTTGGGCTAACTTGGTTGGCCTTTTGGCCAAACATACTTCACTTTTTGTTGTAGCCCTTGATTTTTAGACATGTGCCTTTCGAGCTGAACTTGACTCTCCTCCTCTGGCGATACTTTGATTTCCTAAATTAACTCTTTCTTTTAAGTTTCTACTTGAGATAAGTCTCCTAGTTCGCTCTTTGATTGGTTCTATGATCGGTTTTCCATAAACCGACATAGCTGCCCTTGTTGAGTCAAGGCCTCTATCTATTCCTTTAAGCCAAAATAGTCCTTGGTGTTGTAGTCATGGTCTCCATGAAACTAATAGTATTTATCCCAAGGCCTCATCTCAGGCAGGGCTCTGAGATTTCTGAGCCACTTTAATGCAGAATCGTATCAAACTTGCATGAAGACTTTCTCAAGTGTGGTGTTGAGCGAGGCATAGTTCTGGAAGTGGCTGGTTGGTAATCCCAACCTTTTGTTCTTTCGTTCAAAGTCGAAGGTAGATGTAGGCCTGAGGTCTAAGTCAATTCTTCTCGGCTTGTCTTCTTGCTTCCATTTCTCCAATCGGTCTCTAACTTCGGCGTCTCTACCCCTATTGGAATTCATGGTGTCCTCTGCGTTCATGTGCTTTTGGGTTTGAAGCATCATCATAGCCATGTTATCCGGTGGGGACTTAGAAAGGGAAAGCAGGTACTTAGAGGACATCTGAAAGTTCAAAAATGATCCTAGAGGGGGTGATTATGATAATTCAATTTTCTTGCTTCTTTTTAAATGTTATTCAACCCTATTTTTGATTTACTTAATTTGGTCTCAATGTGCAACAAAATTATTTTGATTAGTAAATCAATTCTCTTATGAACTTATCATGGACCATGAGGCTCTGTCATGCACTATAGTGTTGCCTATAGCATAGCAGGAGTAGGGTTAATAAGCTCCTTATGATAGCTTGATTAATTCTTTTATGCTTACATGTGGAGGTGCTCAAATGTGTTGTGTGTATAAATATTCAATTTATTACAGTGTTTGATAAAAGAGATGCAATGTACAAAGACAAACCACAAGCATACACACAATACACAAGATGTATAGTGGTTCGGCACAACAGCCTACATCCACTCTCAAAAGCTCACAACCGAGCTATATAATTTTATTAAGATTGAAACATAACAATCAATGCAAAAATTAATACAGGCTTTGCAATGCAAGCTATCCAATACTCAATATCTTCAGTGAGTGTAGTCTACGCTCCGGGTGTTTCTGGTGGGAGTGATTTATACTTCTGGTGTCTCCGTGGAAGTGCCAAGGCCTACACTACCGGTGTCTCTAGAGATAATATTCTACACTTTCAGTATCTTCAATGAAAGTGCCGAAGTTTAAACTACCAGTATCTCCAGCGGTAGTGATCTAATCTCCCGGTGTCTCTAGCGGGAGTGGTCTAATCTCCCGATGTCTCAGGCGAGAAAGGTCTCAAAGATATAGATAAAAATTTAAAAGCAAGTCTTAGCTCTTTGAAGGTTGGTGTTTCCTTCCACACAAGATGGGGTTGCTCCTTGTTGAGCAAGATATGACTACTAATCCCCAAAGCTTCTTGGTTAACTCTTCAAGCTAAAAAGCCAATACTGGTGGGTTGCTCCTTCTTAGAATAGATGTGACTATAGATCCCATACTCTTCTTCACAAGGATTTGTCCTTAGACAACCCTAGTAGCCTTCCTTTAGATGATTTGCCTTAGCAAGAGTAAAGAGGAAGCTAAGGAATGGTCAAAGGATATAGATTTTCCTATCTAGGCTCAAGGAGAGTTGGGTAGTGTTTAGCAATTGGTTGGAGAGCTCATACTCTCAAGAAACATCCCCAATCTTGGCAAATTTTTATTCAAGAACATTCATAACCATTATGGAGCTCTTCAACGCTCATTCCTTCTTATAATGGATGAAAATAACTTGTGTCCATTGGATAAGAACACTCCCCAATGGTTAAATAACATTAGTCATTAATTTAGAGCCTTATTTGAATTTTAGTGACTGTTAAGAATGCATCTGGGCACTTTGGATTGATCCTAGGTCAATCTAAATGTTGAATTTCTCATAAAACAACACCTGAGAGATGTTGGTTTGATCCTGGATCGATCCAAATTATTTGGATCAAACTGGGGACTTTGGATTAATCCTGAATTAATCTTAGATCAATCCTACCACTCTAAAATGTTCACAAAAATCCTTGGAAAGGTTGCAGAGGGCTTGGGATCGTCCCACTAAGTTCTAGGGAGGTCCATAGACCTTCTTAAACTTCAATATGACATTTCTTTCATTTTGGTCTTGTTACCTTACCTATTTTACCTTTGTGAGCTCAGACATGAGCATGAACACTTTGGAATGACTTACATGTTCCCAGCTTGATATTTAATTTATTGCAATGTTTGATAAAAGAGATGCAATGTACAAAGACAAACCACAAACATACACACAATACATAAGATGTATAGTGGTTCAGCACAATGGCCTACATCCACTCTCAAAAGCTCACAACCAAGCTATATAATTTTATAAATATTGAAACATTACAATCAATGCTAAAATTAATTAAAGGCCTAACTACTTGCAATGTAAGCTATACAACACTTGGTGTCTCCGACGAGTATGGTTTATGCTCCCGGTGTCTCTGGCGGGAGTGATTTACACTTTTGGTGTCTCTGGTGAAAGTGTCAAGGTTTATACTACCGGTGTCTTCGGTAATAATGTTCTACACTTCCGGTGTCTCTGGTGAAAGTGTTATAATCTCCCAGTTTCTCTGGCTACAGTGGTCTAATCTCCCGGTGTCTTTGGAGAGAGGTCTCAAAGATATAGATAAAAATTTAAAAACAAGTTTTAGCTTTTTGAAAGTTGGTGTTACCTTCCACACAAGATAGGGTTGCTCCTTGTTGAGCAAGATATGTGTCACACCCCAAAACCCACACAGAAATCAGGGTAATATAAAGAAACGCACGTGTGCAGTATCACGGATCTCAGAGTGTGACATTAACCTTTCCTTGTGAAAGGGGTTTCTTACTTAACTTACTAATTTGTAGCGTATATTTTTTTTCATTCTTTTTCTTTCTTTTATCCAATTACTATCCTTAATTACTAAACATTCACAACATAATCATAAGATAACATCTATCCATAAAGTGTAGCAAAATATAAACATACATATTTTAACTACGCAACAGAATATAACAAGAACCCCCAATATCCATAACAAATAACTACTAATCTCATCCATCAAACTAAACATAGCCATAAGCATTTAAATAGTACTATCAAATAGGTCATCCAAACCGGCCAACATCATTCTCATCACCTCAAGTAAAACCACTAATTAACTAAATTAAATCATGCCTCAAAACCAAAACTGTCTCACACAAGAGTGCTAAAAATAAATAGATAAAAGGAAGTAATGTGGATTGTCCGCTCATCCCCACGAACCATCTCTCTGAACTGAACCTGCCAAGGATCCTGTGTTATAAGGCATCATCTGAAAGGAGGTTAAAAACATGGGTAAGCTATAAAGCCAATGAGAGAACATACATAATGTTCCATAGAATAAATTGTATGTCACGAGTATGAAATGATACCAAATCAGAATAGATGAATATATAAAAGTCGACTAACTACAATAATGATTAGAATCTAATAAGAGTGTAGAAGTAATAAGCCAAATCAACAAGAGTCTATAACTGAAATCAGCAAAGCGTAACTCATAAGGAAAGTGCAACATATAATGTAAATGTATGTTTCAAAAATACTCATAAATAAATAGGCCTTAGCACCTCTCAAATAAGTTGTCTTAGCTAATAGATCTCAAAACGGATGCATGCTCATAGAAGCCTAATACAGCTCTCAACTCATGTAACCCACGAAGGTTTTCCATCAAAATATACCTCAGATCAAAACAACTCATCCCATGTAGGGTTCTTGAACCAAATCTCGTCAAAACACCTCATACCAAATCCAATGGGTTAGCCTACATAGGGCTTCTAACAAAACTGAAATCTCGTATGACCCATGTAGGGGTCCTTAACAAAATTGAAATATCGAACAGAAATGGTGGACAACTAGTGTCGTCTTCACCTATTAATGCCACCTAGTGATTGGGTCCAAAAATGGGGTCATAAGACCAGTAAAGCCTGCAAAAATCCCCTAAGATATCAAGGGTTAGCCTACAAAAAACCCCTAGGGCATCGAGGGTTATGGGAAACTAGTGTTATCATCACCTAGTAATATGACCCAGTGATTGGGCACTTGAACTGAAATGGGTCAGTAAACTAATATAACCCACAAGAATCCCCTCGGGCATCAAGGGTTAGCCCACAAAAATCTCCTAAGGCATCAAGGGTTGGTGTGCAATTGGTGCCTCCTTCACCTATTAATGCCACCTGGTGATTGGGTCCAAAACAAAATCCTCATAATTGGAACGGTACTTTAAAATCAATGCATATATAAAGTAATATGTAATAACAAAAAGATACAATGCAAGAAAAATCCAAGTAACAAAACTCATAAGTGAGACCATGTAAAGACCATACATAAAACTAAACGGCAAGTAATAACTCACACTCACACCAAAACCAAGTACTTGAAAAATCCACTTCTAACTTTCTAAAACCAACGATAGTGTAAAAGTCCCAACCAAGTCATGCATGTGAATGCAAGGATACTAATATGGAGCTCATCAAATCAAGTGTAAGTGGATATAATCAAGTGGAA
>JAOXJP010232584.1:0-10444 GCA_025762735.1 Platanus orientalis | reverse complement strand
TATATATATAGAGAGAGAGAGAGAGAGAGAGAGAGAGAGAGAGATGTTAATTCTCCCCTCACCAACAAGGAAAATAGAATAAACTTCTAAATAATGTTAAAATCTAAACAGTTCATTCTTAGCATTGAATCAACTCCAACAAGATACCTAATAATGTAATTAAGCTGAATTTTCTCGGATAATGTGGCAAAAACACGGAACCATCTCGAGCCAATGCATTGACTGCCAGGTTAAAGATTCTTTGGTCATCTAGATTTCATGTTAGTGCCGTGTCAAACAAACCTGTCTTCTTAATTAGCATTTATACTTTATTTTCAAAATGGTTTACGTTTTAATCTGTGTTAATAAATTAAATCAATTACACACGTCTCGTATCAAAAAAATAAAGTCCTATGAGAAAGATTTTTTTTTAAACAAGTATCTGATCTCTATTCTGAGTTTGGAGGTCACGAATGAAAGAATTACATTAACATAAAATGGGTCCATGTCGTTCATAATGATATTTAAGAAAAATAGGAACAAGGTCCATTTTCAATATATAATCAATAGATCATATATGTCTTCACTGAAATGTTTTGTTTTGTTTTGTTTATGTCCTTTTATTCTATTGATTACTTGAACTGAGTTGAGTTAACCTTAAGATACTCAATTTAGGCTTAGTTAAAACCATTAAAAAATTAGTTATTCAAACAGATGAGACTACTGAACCCTAAAATTGTATCATTAGGTCAAATAAACCCGAAGAGACGACCAATCCTTGCAAGTTGCAATCGTTTAAGGAGTAAATGTATTTTAGTCTAAGAAAACTATAATGATTATCACCCTGAGATAATGTATGATTGACCACGGATTAGATAAGCATTACCATGAATTGTTTATTTTGTTTTATAGTATGTTATAATAAATTACAAGTGATGTGCCTTAAACAATAGGTGTCAAAAAACAAGTCTTCAGTGTATAAATATAATAAGGTCTGTCATTCTATATTTGGATTGTTGAATGTAATGCTTACTTTCTTATCCATTATTATAATTGAATAGAGATCATTCATTTTGGTTGTCACCTGGAATGAAGCCGTTTCATTTTGGTTTGTCATAGCATATAAGTTCACATGATTTCATTTCATAAAAAACTTAAGAAGACATCATTTCTAAGTTTTACAGACAAACCAATTTGATTCGAGATGAATTTATCTTAAAACATCATTTTATGTGCAGAATATAAAATGAAATGATTTCAGCTCAGGTATCAACTAAATGCAGCTTTATTCCTCGGTAGTCATCGAAAAAGAAGAAGATTTAATCATCAGCATGATTAGGCCTTTAGGCATTACACCAGGGATGATACATGGAACAAAATGGGTGGGAATTTGAAATTTCGTCTAATTCCCACTCATTTTGTTCAACGTGTCGTCCCCTGGTGTCCAAGACACCATTCTGGACACCAAGTCCATGCCTCAAGGTTCCTTAATCCCACTTAGGTCTATACATTTAAGGGTGTGCATGGGCTGGGCCTTAGTAGACGTGAGAAAGGCCCGACATTCTGTACCATAGACTCGGGCTGCTTTTGGATCCTAAAAAACACAAATTTCAAACCCGAGCATGGCCCAACTTGAATCTACTGTCCTTGGGCCAGCCCAAAATTTATTAACTTATTACAAAAATTAAAAATAAATAAAAACTTATCTAAAAGTATTGGGCCAAGGTCAGTCCAATCGTGGCCCAGTCTTATGCTTGGGATTAAAACAGGTGAGCAGTCCCACAGGGCCTAAGCTCAGACCAAGTTTTGGGCCACTTTGGGGGTAACCCAAGCCGCACTGGGCTGGCTTGACCAGGCGCACAGCTTTATTTACATTCCTTTTATTTTCCTACCCCTCAACGGGATTTGGTGCAAGTGTGCAGCCCCTAAAGTTAGCCTAGGGTAGGTTTGACATTAGAGGCAATACATCAGTGCCGAAAAAGTGATTTACACTTTTTCAGGGTTGTCTTTCACTTTTTGGCTCTGATGTGTTGGCCACTAATGTCAGTCCTACCTTAGGCTAACCTAAGGTAGTCCTACCAAATCCTTAGGGCTCCTAGACTTGCAGGATTTGTTCCATCACCAAAAGCTCTTTTAGCCTGTCTTCCGGACCATAGGCAACAAAAGTCGATTTTTTTTTTTTTTATTATCTAAATTCAGCCCAACATCACTTCTCACTTCTCATAAGACTGTCCCGTTAACGTTGCTTCAAACTTTCAACTTTCAAAGTTAGCGGGTAAATACAATTTATAGAAGAAGTCGGATAAGGAAGGGGTATTTTACAAATGACTGAAATACGAATTTGCACATGTATCTCTATACCTTTGACAAATTTGAATATATTGTGCATATGTATCCCTGCATTTTCTACATTCCATTTTACCCCTTGAGCCCTTTTCCTCTCCCCTGACGGTCTCCTCCTTCCATCGTCCCCACTCGTCACCAGATTACTAGTCACAGTCGGAAAATCCATCGTCGGAAGACTTCGACGTCATTCTACAGGTAGGGATTTATTAGCTTTTTGTTGTTGATGACATATTGGAAGAAGGGGCCTCCCTTTTGCACTAATCAGATGGTCCGCGATCAACCCAGGCCCTTGGCGGGGCGGTTTCTGCACATACGGAACAGTAGAGGGTCAGAGAGCTAGTACCCGACGGTGTGCCAGTCTCTAGCTCTCCAACGATCAAGTTAGAGAGATCCAGGAGACTGTAGATAGAACTATCTAGTGCTAGGATTTCTAAAAATCCATACTTGGTAGACGAAGCAATACCCGTATTTATAGGCCCGGGCCGGGGGCATATAAAGGTGAATCTCACCAGCCGCTTTTCCCCCAATGTCTTCGCGTGACAATGTTGCCCATGTTCTTGGTCGCGCCTCTTCTGTCTTCTGTCATTTTCTTTAGATTTGACAAGTCTGCTAACAGATTTGTCGTGGAGGTCTCGCGATTCGCGTAATGGTTTCTAGGCGCGGTTTATCCTTTAAGCCATATAGTCGGGGTCTCGGGTGTATTAGTGTTCCAGCGAAAAAGGGTAGCCTGCCTCTGAAAGTCGAGGGTTTTAGACCCCCTCAGGACCGAAGGGCCTTCTGGGCCTTGGGTATCCTGGGTAGGGATTTTTTATGGGGCCTTAGGACCGGAATTTAAGTCTCGTGGTTCTTTTGTTGAGAGCCCGTGTGAGCTCGTTCCTGAGTGGGACATCCTCGGGACCCTCTGAGACAAACTGCCTAGGGCCAGGCAATGGACAGGCTATCGGGATTGGTCCTAAGTCGGGGCATGATCTTTCCCATCAGTTGCCCCCTATTCTCGGGTCGAGTTAACAAGGCACGGGAATATAAATTGCTTATGACCGTTATCTATAGCCCTGGCATGGGCTACGCGTCCCCTCCGTTACCAAGACAACCTCTAGGTATGTGGGCTCATGATTACCTCGCATTCAATGAATGCGGGTAATCGAGAAGGCATGCCTGCATTAATCACGGGTAGTGTCAGCTGTCATGTCGTTTTGTGTACCCTTCACAGCTAACGGTTGGTGGGGAAGAACTCAGTCGAGTGTTAATGTCCCTGGGTCATCCCCTATTTCTCGAGTAACGAGAGGTTTAGTTGGCGATAGAAGCCTCCCAGGTATTGGCACGTAGAGGTTATTTATTGTCGTTATTCTAATAGATGTGTAATGTGGTAGTAGGTTGTTATAGTCGAGATAATTACTTGGGACAGAGACTCCTCATAGCCGATTACTTTAATGTTGAATATGTAGTTTAAATGAACGAAAAGGTCTTCGGTGTTGGGTCGGTTAGGCGTCTCGGCATGTGAGGGTTCCCGACGTCACTTTTGCAGGCTTAAGCCTTTGCTCCTTAGTGTCTTCGAGGATGTTCATATGTCGGTCCGGGTTCTAGTAATGCACGAGGGAAGGTGTGGATGCACTTACTTGACAATATAACCATTTTTTGCGAGGCTGACGTTGATTTGCAAGGCTTATTTGCTTCGTATTTTCTTAAGCCGGGGGTCGCTTGTCGTGAGGATTCGGAGCTCTTTGTAACCAGAGGCTGAGGGTAGTGTCATCCTTATGGCTAGGGATCGTCCTCGCGACCTGGAGGCTGTTAGTTTAACCACAGGCTAGTCTTGTAACCTAGGGTCGAAGGTTGTGCCATCCTCATGGCTAGGGGTCATCCTCGTGACCTGAGGGTTAGTCGCTTAACCTCGGGCTGGTCTTATAGTCTGAGAGGCAGAAAACCATGCCATCCTTGTGGCTAGGGGCCATCCTCGTGACCAGGTGTCTGTCGGGTCATCCTCGTGACTAGATGTTGATCGGGTCATCCTCGTGGGTCATCCTTGTGATCGGGTCGGTCGGGTCATCCTCGCGACTAGGTGTTGGTGGGTCACCCTCGTGACTAGGTGTTGGGCGGGTCATCCTCGTGACCACTATCAACCTCTGGGGGAGGTTGACCTGCTGTTTGATTCCCTGGCCATCGCCTCCTTCTCTTGCCCGAGGACCTTTATCTTCCCGGGGCCCCTGCTGCTGCTCCCGCTTTCTCTTATCATGCTACGGGTTGGGTCCGGCTTCTCATTCTCGCCTGGCGTTAAGAGTGTACTCGTCATTCATGTGTCGCTGCGCCTTCACCATGAGGTCGGCTATTATGGTAAGAGGGTTTTTGGATAAGGAGAATAGAAACTTTGAGGGTATTAATCCCGCCATCAGGGCTGTCACCACCATCTTTTCGTCTGCATCCTCAACTTGCAGAGTCTCTTTGTTAAACCAGGACACGTAATCTCGCAACGATTCTCCCTTATTTTGTTGGATGTTCAGGAGATGAGTCGTCGGCTTGCAGTGCCTCTAGCTTCCAATAAAGTGGCCGACAAATTTCCGGCTTAACTCGATGAAGTTAGATATGCTTCCAGCCTTTAGCCAACTAAACCATACCCGGGTGGGTCCCTTGATCGTGGTTGGGAACGCCTAACACAATTTTGTAAGCTTCCAAGTGGTCCAAAGGATCCCTACCATTGTCGAACATCTCCATCTGCGGTGGTTTGAACTTATTGGGGAGGGGATAGGCCATTACCTCTGCGGTGAAGGGATGATCCATCCTCTGGATGAGCTCGTCAACGGTGGCCGGGGCTTTATCTCTCAGTGCCTCCCTCATCGATGCCATCTCCTTCCTTATGTCCTCCATCTTCTCTTCCCAAGACCCTGGGATACAAGTTCTTTCTTCATGGCGACTTTCTCGAAACCGGGACGCCGAGGCGTTTTCGTCCTCATGCATTCGATCTTGACTCCGGCTGGAAGGGACGTGAGACGCTGGCTGTCCCGCTTCCCCCTTAATTGGTGCGCTTCTCTGGCCTCTTAACTCTAGCATGATCTCCCGATTTTGTTCCATTAGCAGTTGCATATTCCCTGTTAAATCTTGGATATTCTGTTCAAGCTTGTCGACCCTGGGAGTCTTGGGGTGTACTCTGTCAGAGACAGAGGTTTCAAGCCTGCCGACTCCGTTGGTATGGTTGTGTTGAGCTGCCATTGACCTGGTATTAACCATGCGGACCTTTAGTTATGCTGGAAAACAACAGCGCTTCCCACAGACGGTGCCAACTGATGACGTATCAGAAGAAAGGGCCTCCCTTTTGCGCCAATCAGATGGTCTGTGATCAACCCAGGCCCTTGGCGGGACGGTTCTTGCACACACGGAACAGAGGGTCAGGGAGCTAGTACCTAGCGATGTGCCGGTCTCTAGCTCTCCGATGATCAAGTCAGAGAGATCCGGGAAATTGTAGATAGAACTCTCTAGTGTTAGGGTTTCTGAAAATCCATACCTGGTAGACGAAGCAATACCCGTATTTATAGGTCCGAGCTGTGGGCGTATCAAGGTGAATTTCGCCAACCACTTTTCCCCCCACTTTTTGTGTGGTACTATTACCCATGTTCTCGTGTGGCACTGTTGTCCACGTTCTCGCATGACACTATTGTCCACGTTATTGGTTACGTTCCTCCTGTCTTCTGTCATTTTCTTCAGATTTAGCATGCCTGTTGACAGATTTGTTGCGGAGGTCTCATGATTTGCGTAACGATTTTCAGGTGCGGTTTATCCTTTAAGCCATATAGTCAGGGTCTTGGGTGGTATTAGTGTTTCAGTAAAAAATGATAGCCCACCTCTAGGAGTCAAGGGTTTTAGACCCCCTCGGGATTGAAGGGCCTTAGGTATCCAGGTAGGGATTTTTTATGGGGCATTGAGACCAGAATTTGAGTCTCATGGTTTTTTGGTCGAGAGCCCATATGAGCGCGTTATCGAGTGAGACATCCTCGTGATCCTATGGGACAAGCTGCCTGGGGCCAGGCACTGTACAGACTATCGGGATTGGGATTTGGTCCGCATGATCTTCCCCATCATTTGTCACGGAGACCAATTTTTTTACTTGAAAGTAAAAAAAGAAAATAAAACTAAAGGAGATGTCTCCATCTCTCAAAATGAAGATTGTTGCAAACAGAGTAGCAATGGAGAGAACGCTAGGTCTGTTCAGGCATTCGTTAAGTCTCATAAGAAGCTTCACCAGTTCTGCTCCTTCAGCTTCGAATGCCGCCGCCGCATTAGCGTCGAAGAAACTGAAGCTTAGAAAGAAGAAGAACCTTTTTGAAATCGCTCAGTTTCTTCCCAACTGGGGAATCGGATATCATATGGCGAAAAGTCATTGGGTTGGAGTTTCTTATCAGATCACTAAAATCAATCTCTACAAGGTTTCTCTCTCTTTTTTTTTTTTTGGTTCTTCCCCTGTTCATGTTAATGTTTCTTTTCATAAATTTGGCATTTCTAGGTTTAAATGGTTTGCTTTGTTGCAGAATGGTCGACATGGCAAGGCATGGGGAATTGTCCACAAAAGTGGTGAGTTTATTTATTTGTTTGTTTTTACCTGTAAGGGTCTAAAGTTTCATACAAAGACGCTACTTAGGTTCTAATCTTGATTTCATGCAGTTCACTATAGTTCTAAAATATGTAAACCCTTCCTTCTTTTGTGGGTACAAGTTTGCACTGTAATACTAGGAAAAAAAAAGTTTGAACGCTACTAAACAAAGACAGATATTAGAGCGATTTTCCTTCCGTTTGTGTAAGTTTGGCCTAAGCAAGTGACCTCATGATTACTTATAAAAAAAAACATAAAAAAAATAAGGTGACCTCATGATTGATTACATCAACAGTTTGAGCTATGGGTTCATGCCCAAGAGAACTAAAGTTCCACTGAGATTGATTTAGGGTTCAATGTCTTGACTGCTTGATTGTGGGTTTCTTCTTTTTTCTTCTCTCCCCTGTATACACATTGTGGAGTTTTGATGGAATCCTATGCATGAAAAACATTATTCCTAATTATTAATAAAGCGGTTTACATTGGGATCACAGTGAGTGCTTCCCACTGTTCTCTAGCATTAAATTGAGAATACACCACAGAACCATAAGATGTTGATGATGTTACGTCAACTAGTCATAATGTCTGGTGGGAAGAATGTTTATTGAGTGAAATTAAGATAATTTTCTTCAAGTCATCATGATCATTATAGTCGTGGTCTTCATTATCCAAGTCTAATCCCATTTATTTGGGGTTGGTTACACAAATCCTGTTTCGCCATTCCACTCTTTCTCCGGCCATATTTTTGGTTAAAGCACAAGTTTTCAAATCTTTCGTCAGCACCTCAACCCACCTTTTATTTATTTATTTTCCTTCTCCCTATCCTCTTAGAGCCTTGTGTTTGCATATAATCACTCCTTATTGATGCAGTCATTAGTCTTTGATGCACATAAGAAACCATCTTACTCAACCTTCCCTTTTTTCTCTCTTATTGAAGCTACCTCTTAACCTCTGAGTTCTCCAAATGCATTCATTTCTATCTTTTCTATAGATATTCATTTCTAATTTCATTCTTCCTACTCTTGCCACTCATTGATCTCAACATCTTCAGCTATGGTTATGATGTGGATGCATTCTTTCTTGATTTCCCACCATTGTGCCTCATTAAGCATAGATGGTCTTTCAACTGCCTTATAAAATATTTCCTTCAGTTAGATTCATTTGTGTTGATTACACAATACTCCAGAAGCACATCTCTGCATCAGCTCTAATTCTACGGGCAACAATTATCTTCAATCTTTTCCTGGTAATGGATAATGTAACCAAGATAACTAGTACGTTTGCTTTAGTGTATCTCGTGTCAATCAATCATATCTTTACTGTGTTTCTACTTGTGTCTTTATTGACATTGTAGTCCATGCATTTTGTCTAAATAATATTATCAGGTGTAAAAAAAGAAAGAAAGAAGAATTCTATTCTTTACATTTCAATAACAGCTCCTCCTGCAATTCCATTCAACGTCCCTTTTACTTCTGCAAAATAACTGAGCTCTAAATGAACATCTCTTTTTTGCTTCTGCTGAAAGATGAGCTTTAAAATGTCTTATTATTACTGGAGAATGTAGCAGGGTAGAGAGCAAGCTCTAAAATTAATGTCCTTTTTTGCTTTTGCTAAAAACTGAGCTCTAAAATGTCTTATTGGTGGAAAAGTCAGCTGGGGAGAGAGAGAGAGATCTGGGTAGGTTTTTATATTCAGAGACAACAAAAGCCTCTGTTTCTTGTATAAGAATATCTTAGAAATATGTCATCATCATCTTAATTTATTAGCAGAGTTACTAGTTAACTCAAGAGAAACCTTAGTCTGTTGCCTGTGTGAGCCATTTTTCAGGCACAAAGGGGTCTGACCATGCGAAGAGGTCACGAGGAAGTCACTTAGGTGATGCTTTGACTACATTTCTCCCATGTTTCAGACGCTAGGGGTCCTGACCAGATGAATTGCTCAGCTAGAAGTTGCTTAGGAAATGCTTTGACTACATTGCTTCCTTTTGAGTGACCACAAAGATCAGCATATCAAAGATTGTGTGAAGTATTGTCTAATACTATGTTGATAAAGTGTATGGAAGAGCTCGGGATAGGTTTGGTGGATGTGGATTCCGGCCATTTGGTGGTCCATATGGTTGGAACGCAACAATAGGATTTTTGAGAATTGTTTGGAACCATCTTATAAAGTGTACGGAAGAGCTTAGGATAGATGTTTATGGTGGGCTTCTTTTTGTAAAAAGTTTGTAAATCACTCCTATGTGGATTTTTTTTTTATGAGGAAAAGAAATTCATTAAAAAAAAAGACAAATAATACTACACAGGGACAAGCTGTCCCCAGCAAAAGAGAAGCCAAAACAAGCCCCCACCCCACACCCTCAATTCTACCCAAACCCTATTACATTTTTCCAATCCCTAACGAGGACTCCCTCCAGAAAAGCCTCATACCCTTTACATCTCTTAACCCAAAACATAATCTTCTTCTTAACCCTCATATAAATCTTGTAGGACGGTTTTGCGTGGTCATTGACGACCCTGTTGTTCCTTTCAAGCCACAACGACAAGCACACCGCCGCCAGAATCAGCCTCCAAATGCTACAACCTAAATCTTTTTGCACATTTGTATGCCATTCCTCTAGTAAGGCTCGAATGCTAGGAGGAGAAATCCACATAGAGGCAAAGTCTTACAGAATCCAACACCAAACCTCCAACACGAACGGGAAATGTAACAACAAATGAGATATTGATTCACCATCCGTGTAGCAAAGAAGACACACGCTTGTGAGTTGCATCCCCTTGTTCCTCAACACAACCATATTAGATATCTGCTCCAAGATTTTTCATCCACATAAAGAACTGGACCTTGAGTGGCACTTAGAATGGAAGGAATCTCCCAATAAAAAAAATCCATCCTGAACTCCGGAAGCCACACCTTGCTCTCCCCCCCACTAGACACATAATTGTCACCTTCCCCCGCGGTTTTGAAGTAATACGATACACTACCTGATACTCCAATCTCAACAGTCTATTCCCACACCACACATCCTCCCAAAAGAATGTAGATCTCCCGTTTCCCACCCCTATGGATCAATCCTCTTTTGTAGGCCTCAAGATAATTCAAGATACCTTTCCACGGGCTCCTCCCATAAGTTTCCCTAGTACCCCTATGGCCACCATCATTAGCAAAACTGAATTTGGCAGCGATGCCGATCACTTGATGCCAAAAGCTATTCTCCTCAATCCCAAATCTCCACAACCACTTGTAGAGAAGAACAACATTCATGGTTTGCAAATTCTGAAGGCTAGCCCCTCCCTTGGATTTCGGAGTGCATACCCACTCCGATGCAATGTGATGCGACCTTCAACCGACACGCTTTGAGACCCAACAAACAATGTGGGAATATTTACCCAAGAAAACTAAAATTCATATTTTGATAGAAAACCCCGACCCAACATTTATAAATGAAACGCGAACCGAAGGTATAAAGTAACAAACCCCGACCCAATGATTATAATTGAATTACGAACCGACGGTATAAAGTTTGAACGCCACAAGGAAGAATCT
>JAOXJP010232583.1:0-10444 GCA_025762735.1 Platanus orientalis | reverse complement strand
CTCATGCCCCAAACCAATCGTTCTCTTCGTCACCATGTCCTGAAACACACAATAAGAAGGAAGAAATGTAACTAAACAGTTAAAGGTTTTGGTAATATGACTAGTGGATAACAGATTTAATGAAAATTTTGGAACATGAAAAACAGAAGGACGCAAGTCAGATGTGGTGGGAATGTCACCTTGACCCACAATCGAAGACAATGATCCATCAGCTATGCGGACCTTGTCTTTTCCAGAACAAATATGATAAAAGGTAAACAATGATCATGTGTGAGATGCTCCTGAATCAATGATCCAGGAACTCTGTGGAGTAGTAACTGTAGCAGATAAACCATGTGCAACTGTACCTGAGTGAGCAAAGGAGGAGGTTGGGGCCATGTAAGGTTGATCAAGTTGAGAAACAAAACATCAAAATGTCGCAATTTTATCACTAGATAAAGCTCCAATATCTAGGGAAGGAAGTGGAGGCTAAGTAGATAACTCGGTAGGTGTAGATGAAACAGAGTGAGCACTAGGTCTTTGTCTACCAAAGTGACCCCCTCCTTGACCATTACCAAATCCACCATGTGTAGTGGTACGAAGAGCTAAGTCTGGAGAGCGTTCATGCAGATCCCAACACTGATCTTTAATATGTCTATGGTGATCACAATGCTCACATTTGAGGCCATCCTAATCATTAGATAAGTGGGTTGATCTACCACCACGACCACCTCTAAATGAATTCGAAACGAAAACAGCTTTCTCGATGGAAGGGGCTAAACTCATAACTCCACATCGGCTTTTCTTATGGTGAATGTGAGCATATACTTCAATTAATGTGAGAGGATGTCCCATATTGAAAACTTGCATCCTAATCTGTTCATAGTCTGAGTTCAACCCTGCTAAAAACTCAAAAGCCTGGATCTCCTCTACATGCTTTTGGTAGGTGGATGCATCCTGCAAACAGGATAGGCAAAAAGTGGTATAGTGTGATAATTCTTCCCACATTTTTCTAAGGGCTGAGTAATAGATAGCAATGAACCAATCACCTTGTTTAAACTGGGTAATTTTCAGCCTGAGATCAAATACCTTTGGTGTGTGACCAACCTCCGAGTAAACCTTGGCCAATGAATCCCATATCCAATGTGCGGTATCCAAAAATAAATAACGATCACTAATCTCTGGCTTCATTGAGCCAAGTAACCATCCCTTAACCATGGCATTTTCAGTCTTCCATTTTCTGTACTTTGGATCCTTTCTTTGAGGTTTCTTGGCTTCTCTTGTTAGGTATTTCTCTTTATCTTTGTCCTTAATATGAATAAGGTCTGACTTAGACCATGTAAAATAATTAGTCCCATCAAACTTAATGGTAGTAATCATTGAATTTTGGTTTTCAGGTACGATACCCCTAAGCGGACCGAGCTCGATCTCATTTACAACGGATTCTTCAAATATAACTTAAATCGTGGATCACAAACCACAGCAAAACAAAGGGAAAGCACTCACTGGTGTACAAAATGATCAACAGATGATGCAGCACACGAGGGGACACAGACTGTGGAGGTCCCCAATAACAAGAGCACGACCTTAAGGTAAACTTTCATAACTGGAGCCAAGTGATTTGAGCAACACATCCATTAGATCTGGGTTTTGAGAGGTGTTCAAACTAGACGTTAATGGCTGACAGCGAGGAGAATCAGTAATGCTCCCTGGATTCTTAGCAAAACTTCGTGGGACTTGTTCCAAAACATTTCTATTCAAAAAGCGGCCCCTCCTTTACAAGCAATCGACACAAGAAGTCCCCATGTGAGCAGGATCAACGAATCTTTAAAAAACAAAGGGTTTTAGGCAACTGAAGAAAACCCTTCGAAAACCCATTGTAGAAACCTAAAATTAAAAAAAATAATAAAAATAAAAATCACAAAAAATCCCCCCACACCAGGAAGACTTGGGATTTGGGGTAATTCGTCGCCGACTCCCGGTCGCCCTGCTGACGTCAGCAAGGGTCTAACATCGTCTTCTCCTTTTTTTTTTTTTTTTTGTAGATCTTGTTCTTGCTCTGATACCAACTTGGTTTATTTAGGGTTAATCAATGGAAAAATATTTAAAAAAGAAGAAAAAGAAAGAAAGAGAAAAGTTTGGAATCAATCGTATGAGAGTTGTGTTCTCATACATTAGTATTTATATTAAAACCCTAATTGATACACCATACATGTAGTATACTATAGGTACGTGTCTATAACACCCTTTACAATACACAACAGAGTTCTAGCCACCCTTATACATCACTATATCTACAATATGGAGGAGAACATGTTGGAGAGTTGAGCTATAGCAACCTTATACATCACTATATCCACATCTTGAAGGAGAGCATGTTAGAGAGTTAGGTTATAGCCATCCATCATCATATCGACATCCTATAGGATAGCATTTTGAAGAGTCAAGCTATAGCTAGTTTTATGATCCATCACCATATCTACAACCAATTCCATCATCAATTCCATTTCCACTAGCTAGACTTATAGAGTCGAATAGCCAGTATTATCCACAACGATGGGATGAGCCTTAAGAGGATCGCATGTTTAGAAAGTTTATGAGTTTCTACTTTAACCCTGAACAAATATAATCATATCCATCTCCATATTATTAGGAGTATCGTCGGAATGTGGTTCATAACCTTGCCCCCAATCCACCACGGCATTCATGGAGCAAATGGTGATTCCTCTCCATATTGTAATTTTTATCTTTATTTAAATGACATTGTAAATGGTTTTGATTTTAGTGCATTAGATGTAGTCATATTGGATTTTTGATTAAGTAAAGTACAATCTTGAACTTATACAAACCTCGCTTTACAATTATGGGTTTTGACCTAACTTTTTCATTGAAACCACTCTATTATTATATAGAAAAACTTTCAGATATTTTAGAAAGGGATCAATGTTGGATCAAACGATACACATATGGAATGTCCGATCTAAGACCTAGATTGTCCAGGATCAGCCCCAACAATCCGGGCCACCGATCTGAGTTTTTAAACAATGGAAACATGCCCAACCTAAATCCAACCCCAATTTAAACCTAGTTACGACTGGCCAACCTGATGAAACCTTGGAAAAAATGGGGAAATACATGGGCAGGTTTAGGTTGGCTAATGGGGTAGAAAATCACCAACCCTAGGATATGTTAATATAACCATCAAGACCACTTGTAGACATGTATTCATTAATTTTGTATAACCAAGGATATTGTGTTCTGACTGAAGATTTTGATTTGAAGCCAACTATCTGGGTATTTCCTGCTACTTGGAAGGCTAACATTGCAGATCTAGAACATCCACCTTATGGGGGACCCTCTGGATTAGCCACATTTTCCCTTGTTGACATCCACCTCATGACCCACTGCATATTGCACTTTTACTCTATGAAATATAGCCCTTAAATATTCTTGAATTTTCTGGATAAACTAGATGTTAGAAAATGGATCTTTTTGCCATGTGGCTGAGGGCTATTGGGTGAAACTTGCCATGTGGAAGGGATGAAGTGAGGAACACCTGGACCTTTTATGGTTACCAAAGCAACTGCCAAATGTCAAAATCATATCAAAACAGTGATCCTTGCATGTTGGGGTCCACCAACAAAATATGCAAAATAATTTACTAAGAGAAGAGAATCTTTGGTGTACAATGAGTATCAATGTATACAACAACAACAACAGCCTTATCCCAATACTTGGGATTGGCTACACAAAACCTGTTCTGCCATTAAACTCTATCTAGGGTTATATATATTGTAATATCACAAGCCACCATGTCTCTCCTCATTACTTTAACCCAAATCAATTCAGCCTTCCTCTTATCCTTTTAGCGCCTTCAACTTGCATTGTTTCACTATTTCTCATTGGCGTAGTCATTGGTCTTCATTGCACATGACCAAACCATCTCAATCAAATTTTTGTCATCTTATCACTTATTGGTGCTATAACTAAGCTCCCGCAAATGAATTCATTTATAATTTTATCCTTCCCAGTTTTGCCACTCATCCATCTCAACATTCTCATCTTAGCCATACTCATGTTATGTATGTGTTGTTTATTGGCCATGCAACAATTTGCTCTGAAAAGCAGGGTTGGTCTTATAATCATCTTATAAAATAGTCTCTTCAATTTTAATGATATTATTTTATCACACAACAATCCAAAAGCACCCCTCCACTTTAACCAACCTGCTCTAACTTTATAAGCAACATCATCTACAATGTCCCCCTCCTTGTGTATGATTGAATAGAGATAACGAAAATGCTCACTCCGAGGTATCTCTTGGTTATCAGTCTTAATTACTCCCCCATTTCTACTCTTAATTTTACTATGCTTACATTCCATATATTCTACCTTTTACCAAAAAAAAACATTCCATATATTTTACCTTTCACCAAACAAAAAACATTCCATATATTCTACAAGTATCAATGCATACACGCTAATAAATCAGCCTAATCATTAGCACTCCCCTAAGTAAGCCCATACAAACATTCAAACCCAAAAAAAAATGTTTGCAGTATGGTCTACCATCAGCAAAGTCTTCAAGGACCAGTACATTTGTTTGCCTCATTGGTGATGCAACATGCATGTAGGGTAATGAGTGTTTGCACAGGAGATAGGAATAAAATTACTTAAGTAATGAAGAAAAATAAACAAAATTCCTACTTGCAAGTCCACATGCTAAGTTCAACGTGAAATAGAAGAGTTAGGGCTTACAAAATAATAAACAATTAAAGGCCTAGCTAATATGCTTGATTATTTAATCAAATTAAGGATGAGAAAAATTTAAACGAAGCCCAAACAAAAACAAACCATGGCTGAAATGTCCCAGAAAGCGCCTAAATTAGGCCAAAATCAAAGAAAACAACCCAAATAACTCTTAAGAATATTCTGGGAAGCGTAAAGATGGATTTAATAATATAGTTAGGCAATCATAATATTTTATGGGTGATTTGTTTAGATCAGGAAATTGAAAAGTTAGATCCAAGACGTATGCCGCAATATGCCAAAAGTTCCTACTTTTATAAATTTGAAGGTAAAGCTAGAAGAGATAAACCAATACCCGATTTTGATGTAGAACATCTTCTTGATGCATTTAAG
This sequence comes from Platanus orientalis, assembly GCA_025762735.1. Taxonomy (NCBI): domain Eukaryota; kingdom Viridiplantae; phylum Streptophyta; class Magnoliopsida; order Proteales; family Platanaceae; genus Platanus; species Platanus orientalis. The sequence continues at coordinate 5,323 of JAOXJP010232583.1, read as the reverse complement.
ATTGATTACAAGCAATTTTCCAGACCAAGGAACCGAATTTAGAGATTTCCAAAAATTTCAAAAAAAATTCAACTCCTCTAACTAGTGTCGCCATCTCCTGATACCTTGTCTGGATATTTTTTTAATTTTTGAAAATTTCAAAAGTGGGACCCACCACTAGGGTCACCCAAGGGTTAGGAATACCTTGGGGAAGCCTCAATTCTCAACGCCTTAGGGCACAGAGATAGATAGTGATTCTCGTGGGATGGTCTGAAAGGCCTATTTCACGCCTAATGCTGCTAATCAATGGGAGCTCTTCAAAATCTGAATATTGGTGGAGTTTGATGGATGATATAGGATCGAACAGGGGTTAGAGATACCTGGAGAAGAGCCCTTAACCAAAGCTTGGGTATTGGGAGAGTTGTGAGCAATCTCGTGTAGGTGCCTCTTTTGTCATATTCACGTCTGGCATGGGATGTCAGCCATGGAGTTTCTTCAAAACAAAAAAAATCAGTTGGTTGGTTATTGGTTAATGGATCATCCAGCACTGGTACCCCTTTTAGAAGTTTCAGAACGACATCAAACCTTGTTTCTGTGAGATGGTGATCAATCTTCAGTGTTTACACAATTTCAACAACTCAGAAAATTTAGTAAAAGTAAGAAACAAAGAAGAAGATGGAAGAAGAACTTTTAACCCATAGGGAGGAAGTGGGCTCCACTACCAGCGTTAAACTAGGTGGGGGCCTAGTCTCATTCTAGGGTTTTAGGATTCTTCAACTTGTAAACAAGGAGGAAGAAAAAGAGAAAACTATGAGACCAAAATTCAAATTTTATTGCCTGAGAAATAAGCTTGGTCGTGGGTTATATAAATAAAGTCCCACGGCTAGGGCTGTTTACATAAAATAGAAAGTAGACTAAAATAGCCCCATGTCTCATGTCTCAAACCCCAAAATAACCTCAAACTAAAAATAATAAAGGAAATACCTTAAAAAAATCACTAAAGACTAAAGTACCCTCACAAACATGTGTCCCCCTCTAACAAAAGACATAAAAACATAAAAATAATAAAAGAAAGATTCTACTGGAACCACAACATGGGTCCCACTCTCCTGCGCCTCCTCTAGTAAACCCGGAACTCACGTCTGGACCCGATGTCCTCATCAATTGGAGTCTTGTTCTCCTAAAGACTTGGGTAGGCCATAAGAGTGTCCCCTTCTCATCATCAAATAAACCTCTAATATTGGAAATTTCAGGATTTGTAAGAATGGAACCATTAAAATATGTTTTGCTTTGATTATCTACCTCCACCAGTTTGTTTAGCATATGTTTAACTACCTCCTTCCTATTTCAAATTGTAAATTCACCTTATTTCAATACCAAAGTCAAAAAGTCAATCAATTGAAAAGTCATCCATTCAAGAAGTCCACTTAATCATTTTGAACTTAATATCAACAAGGATCTATCCAATGAAGTTAACTCATATCAAGGGGAAAAAAAAACTCTACCAGTCTTATCCTTGCAAATAGTCCAACAAAATAGCAATTAAATTTTCAAGGAATCTTGCTCTCTACCCAAAGCATGCATAGCCCACCATTCCAAGAAAAGAACTATTCTGGACAAAGAAAGCCACTCGGTATTAAAGGCTATTAAATTAACCCTAAATGTCTTTAGCTTAATTATCTCAAGTGGAATGTGTCTACACCCCATTTTGGCACAATCTTCCTTCATTCAAAAGGCCATGGATCTTCTTTAGGGTTCTCAAATATGCCCCTAAAACACTTCTTTAAACCCCCCTCCACCATGAACCTGAATCATTGAGCAATCTACTTGAAATGAGAAACTTAACCCTACATTTGGTTGTCGCTTGGAATAAAACCATTTCATTTTGGTTTCCATACCTGAGTGTATATGAGCCCCAATGGAAATGGATTGATTTCCATTCATCACCCAAATATGAATGATAACATAAATCATTTCATTTTATAGAAAAACCTAAGATGACTTCATTTCTAATTATAGTTAACAAATCAAAATGAATCTAAATGAGTTCATTTTGAACCATCACCTTATAGCTTCAAATGCCATATGAATTAAACATGAAATGATTTATTTCAGGTGGAAACCAAACACAGCCAAAGTTAACTCCAAAAATATTGCCGAAATGGCCAACCTATTGAAGTGATGAGAGCTAAGATATTAAGATTCAGCCATGTCAAATTCTTTAGGAAAACTGTATTGGGAATTATATTTGCAATTTGGCTATAAGAGGTTAGTAGATTAGTGGTGGCGATGGGCTTAGAACATAGGTTATCAAAACTCACAAACCTTATCAACTAAGCCAGCTACCATCTTCATTGGTGAAATTGTTGTCACTTAACCAGGGAAAGGCACCCATAAAACCCATTTAAATTTTTTATTTTCCCCCCTTATATGGTGGGTAAATGATGGGGTTAGGTAAGACACCAATCTGTAACCTCCTCTTATATGAAAAGAAGACGTTTGCAGACACCATATAAAGGACCTGCACTTTCCCCTTTGTCAACTTTATGAACCAACCAATTAGCACAAAACATCTAGGATCACAAACAAATCCATCTAATGAACTTTTGGATTTCCTTTACAACTACCATATAACTATAGAAATACTCTTGAGGGTGGTCACATTTTTAATAAAGTAGAGAATTTTATTCCAATTGAGGGTGGTCACAATTGGTATTTGACATAGGTTCTGCAAATGGGTGCACAAAGGGAACTTCTATTAGCACCTCCAAAATTGCTCTTCAGCCCCCTTTTAAAAAATTTCAAAATTCCAATATATACCCATGTTTAAAATTACCTTCTTAACCCTTCTCTCTACACCCACCCTCCTCTCTCTCCCATCGTTAAAATGAACAAGAGCCACCCCACTCCAGCGGCAGCAGCAGCAATGACGGTGATGGCTACCACCTCTTCCTCTTTTGTTTTTTCATTTTTTTCATTTTTTTTTTTTACACCTTATTCAAACCTACAGGTTTAGACCAGCAGAGCTAAACAAGAAGGCCTTTGTTCGGATCAACAGGGCCAAATAACCTGTTCAGATCAGCTAGGCCGAACAAAAGGAAAAAGAGAAAGAGAGAGAGAGAAAGAGAGGGGGAGGGAGGGAGGGAGATGCCGGAGAGAGAAGGGAGGGGTGTATTAGGTAGGGGAGGGTGTGAGGAAAAAAGAGTTAAAAGATAAGGGTGTAGAGAGCAATTTTGGAGGTGCCAATAGAAGCTCCCGTGCATGAAATAGGTTCTTTCAAGGTACCAAAGCATGGAAAGCACTCTGATGCCTATATGGTAAATGTAAGTAAGGTGAACATACGCTGCTACAACAAGTGAAAAAATAAAATAAAATTTGAGAGAAGTGTGAACCTCCCACAATACTCAAGGCTGTCTAGCGAATTATGGTGAAATGCTTTGCTGAAAGTGCTAAACTTAGTTCAATCCAAGCACATGGACAGCACCTAGGCACTAGTGTAGCTCACGTTGCACTCAATGAATAACGTAGAATTTAGCTTAAGATAGTATTACAAGAATAAGAGTCATATCTTTACCATACTAGTTCCTCTACAAACCTACTTTTAATAGCCACGCTCCATCCCTCAAACACATTCCCATTAATTACTATTAGTTGTGTTCGCTTCATCCATCAAGCTAACCAAATCAGGGTTGCAGGGTTTCTGTCCAGGTTTAGGAACATATAACACAAACCCTGGTTGGATTTGAATAAGATTCGGATTTGTTAAACCAAACCAAAAAAAAAAAAAACCCGGATGCTTATGCCCTTTTGGGAAAAGAAAGCACCTGGGTTGATCTAAAACCAGAGCATCACTTAAAAAAAGTTCAAAATAAGTTGGAAGGTCTAACATGCCCCAAACCAGTGAATGGATAAAAAATGCTCACTTTAACGAATGCTAACCACTGCTCTTTGTCGGGCAGCAGGCACATCAGCGCCAAAAAGTGAATATACGCCCCCCAAAAAAGTGAAAATCACTTTTCAACACTGATGTGTCCGACCTTGACAAAGAGCAGTGATGAGCGTTTGTTAAGGGAAGCGCTCATAAACCGATCCCCTCACAACCCAACCATGGGCTTGGACTTGATGTTTGAAAAGACTTGGGAGTTGCTAGGGCAAGATGAAGTGGGAATTATAGGATTGTTTGGAATGGGGGGTGTTGGTAAGACCACCTTGATGAAAAATATCAACAATGAGTTCCTCAAAAGAACCCATGAATTTGATTTGGTCATTTGGGTTATGGTGTCCAAACCAATAAATGTGCCAAGAATCCAGAGAGAAATTGCACAGGGATTAGAGTTGTCATGGGTGGATAATAGGAAAGATGAAGATCAAGCAAAAGAAATTTTCAAGGCCCTGGTGAAAAAGAAATTTGTGCTGTTGTTGGATGATATATGGGAACGAGTGGATTTAGTAGGTGTAGGAATTCCCACCCCTGATATTCAAAATAAGTCCAAGGTAGTATTCACAACGCGATCCAAGGCTGTCTGCGGATACATGGAAGCTCATAAAAAGATTAAGGTTGAATGCTTAGATTGGGATGAAGCATGGAATCTATTTAAAAACAAGGTAGGAGAGGAGGCCGTCAATTCCCATCCAGAAATACCTAAATTAGCTCAAGTTGTCGCCAAAGAATGTGGTGGTTTACCGCTTGCAATCATTACAATTGGCCGAGCCATGGCTAGTAAGACAACTCCGGAAGAGTGGAAGCACGCAATAACGGTATTGAAGAATTCTGCATCAGAGCTTTCAGGTATGAGAGATGAGGTGTTTCCAATTTTAAAGTTTAGCTATGACAACTTACCTAGTGATACAGTTAGGTCTTGCTTCTTATATTGTTCCTTATATCCAGAAGATGAGTCAATTGATAAAGAACTTATAGAGCATTGGATTGGAGAGGGATTTATCGATGGATTTGATTATATGGATGAAGCTCGTCACCTGGGACATGATATCATTGGAATCCTAAAGGTTACATGCTTATTGGAGAGTGGTTATGATGAACAAAGTTACGTGAAGATGCATGATGTAATACGCGACTTGGCTATATGGGTAGCATCAGAATGTGGTTGGAAGAAAGACAAATATGTGGTGAAAGCAGGTCTTGGATTGCGTGGAGCACCTGAGGTTGGGAAATGGTCTGACACAGAGAGGTTATCACTGATGCATAACAAACTTGACAGACTTAAGGGAGAACCTAGTTGCCCTAATCTCTTGACGTTGCTACTCCAATCAAATTTTAGATTGGAGAAGGTCTATGTTGGTTTTTTCCAGTTTATGCCTGCTCTTAGAGTTCTATATCTATCAT
>JAOXJP010232582.1:0-10444 GCA_025762735.1 Platanus orientalis | reverse complement strand
GTTCACCGGGATATCAAACCAACGAACATACTTTTAGACTCGGAGATGGAGCCTCATATCTCTGATTTCGGTATTGCCAGGCTCATGGATCAGTCATCTTCTTTGCTTCAGTCCACCAAATTTATGGGAACTATTGGCTATATCCCACCAGGTATACAAGTAATATGCCTTGCCAGGCTCTAGTGTTATCACTTTCATTTATTATTATTTTTTTTTGGTCAACGTTTTCACTTTCATTTGATATTGACATTCATTTCAAAACTCTAGTATATTTTGCCTTGCGACAGAGACTGCATATGGAATGGCGAGGAGTAAGGAATCAGATGTGTATAGTTATGGGGTGGTCTTGCTTGAACTGATAACTAGAAAAAAGGCCTTAGATCTGTCATTTCCAGGGGACATGGGCATAGTGATGTGGGTGCACTCCACCTGGAGAAGCACTAAGACTATTAATGGAATTGTAGATCCGAGCCTCTTGAAAGAATTCACAGATCCAACTCTCGTGGAAGAAGCGATTGATTTACTATTGGTGGCTTTGAATTGCACAGCAAAACCGCCTACTGAAAGGCCCAGAATGAGACATGTGGTGAAGCAGCTAGTAGATGCAAAGTCCCGAGTTGGTAGATGCAAAGGCCAAAGCTAGAGTGGAGTTCGTGGTTAAAGTCTTTTTTTTTTTTTTTCTGGGAATAATTCATGGTTGAAGTCTATGCATAACATAGATTAGAACTTACTGTAACCTATCCTTTTATTTTTAATCCATTTGCATCCACTATTAGTACTCCATAGCAATCTAATTTTTAATAAAATTTGAATGGGAGGGCTCCCAACCTCCTTATCTATTCCTGCTTCTATCTATGGCTCAATGTGAAAATAAAGATCTCAACCTCCCAATCAATTCACAATTATATTTTGGATCAATTCATTATAGTTAAAATTGATTGAAGATTCTATCTAACTAGAAGATCGAACGATTAAACCAATGATAAAACCAGCAAAAGAAAATAATTGATTAATTGATGGTTAACAACTATCACACACTTATTAAGATGTCACAGGGATTTTCTAAGCATAACAATTATAATGAAATAAAAGAAAATAGATGAACTTGTAATAATAATTAAAACAAAATCAACCCATTCAATTAAACAAATATCACATTAATACCTCCATTGTAAGCGAAATTAATATCATAATTTATTAAACTTTACCTCTAACCTTAGCTAGGACTTTAGCCAACCATCCTCCCAATAAGAGCTATGAAAATAAAACTAAAATCATAAGAACTAAAAGAGAAGTAGTTTTTCATCCTCCCTTATACCCCATTTTTAGAGAAAAAGCTGAGAGAGATTGATGTAGTGAGAGTTTAGGGATGAATCTGGCTAACCAATTGAATACAACCTACCACCAAACCTGTTGACTTTCACAGCAGAAAATACCATGAACAAGGGAAGTGTTGACTTTCACAAATGAAAATACCAAGAACTATGGTAGTGAAAACTCTCATTAATTCAAAACTTCATCCCATTTCCCTCAATTTGATTATGATGGTGAATTTATAGACCAAGGACCCAAAAACCAAAATAGAAACTTCCTAAACTGATTTGAATTCCTACTAGATTAGAAATTTGCTATAAAGAAGAAAAATTTATGTAAATGGAAATTTATGAATTTTATCCAAAATCACTATGATATTCTTAAAATAACTTCTAAAGATATTCCTAAAAGGGATCACATCAAATATCTCTAAAATATGCGATAATCGAAAGTTTATAGAAATAACAAAGATTAACAAAAGTGGTCGTTTGATGGCCTAAATAGTAGATTTTGGGGGCCTTCCACATCTTAAATTACTATAGATATTTAACATGGTGTAGAGCTCATCGAACTGGTCATTTTGAGTACTTAAACATCGAAATCAAACATCAAAGCTTAAAAGTTATGGTCATTTAATGTTTAGGAGTCAAATTTGACTTCTTATGATCAATGTGATCCATGCACCGGTTTGCAACTTGCTGCATTGCATCATAAATTTTTGGCCAAAAGATTCATATTTTTCTTGATTTTTATCTATAAATGTATATGTTGTAAATTCTATGAGAAGGAAAATACACAATTGATAGATTAGGCTATGACTTGTTGTAGCTAGAGTCTAGGAGGTTCCTGTGTCCACAATATGTGAAGATCACACTCTTGAAGACAAAGAAAGCTCCAAAAAAGCAAGTCAGGATCATACGCGGACTAGTGCATCATGTTTGCAACTCTTGCATTCTTCCGCATCCGCAAAGGTAATTGAGGATAAGAAACATATAAAAGAGACCCTCATAACCCCCAACACCTCTTTCCTAAAAGTTGAAATGGCTTTTGAGCCATTTTCACAAAATTCTAGAAAAGTGGAGCACTCCAAAGGTGATGAAGCACTCTAAATTCCATTGGCAGAAAGCTATCCAGTTTGGAGTGCTCTAAACCCAAAATGAAGCACTTTAATAAATCTCTAGACTTTCAGTCTAAGAGATCCTGCTCCCAGTGGAGTACTCCAAATATGTTGGAGCGCTCCACCAACATAAGTGGAGAGCTCCAATATAAGTGGAGCGCTCCAACATAAGTTGAATGCTCCAAACAAGGTGGAACATTTCAAATTTGAAATGCACATTCTGAATTTATTGCCTGTTTTGGATGATTCTCATCCAAGGGTTATGAGAAGCTATAACCTCTATAAAAGAGTAATTTCTCTCTCCTAAACCTGAGGATTTAAGGGCATTTGCAAAAGGGATTTTGGGCAAGAAAGAAAGCTCTGCAAGCTCTACTCTCTATATACACTCACAAAGCTTACTATGAAGAGGATAGAGGTTTCTCTCTTTAGAGGCCATAGAGGAGTTTTCCTTTGCAAGAGAAGAGAGGATGAAGGTCGATGATGGTGCATCTTCACCTTCTATCTTACAAACTCCCACCCTTAAGGTTAAGGTAAAGTTTTTGCTTCACACCTTGGAGTTTGATTATATAGTAGTTTATTTTGTGATTGTATTGCATATTTTGACCACTATTACTTGTGAATCCTTGATGATTACATCTTCATGAGATATTACCCCTTTTGAGCATCACTTATATTTTCCTGCATAGAGGCTTACGTTGTGTGACTACTTGTTTACTTGCCTTCTCTAGAGACACTCACACAGTCCCTTTTACGAAAGTAGAGACTAACCTACCAGTATATTTGGCTATTGAGAGCCACTCTCTACATCGGGATTGAGTTACCCTTGGTGATTATACTTTGATATTTGACTATTGAGAGCCACACTATATATTGGGACATCATTCCCATTGATCGTACCGAACACACCATATCCAGATATTGAGAACCATCTTGGTATTTGAACCGTTCACTTGTCAACGACTGAAGACGCCATTCAATGGATTGTAAGAGCTTGGCTTAAAGAAAACCAAGGCCATGCTTTCTGGAGATACTAAGCACATTGTATAAGACTTTGGCAAGGAGACAACCAAGGCCATTCTTGCCGAAGACACCAAGCATGTTGTATAAGACCTTGACTTAGAGACAACCAAGGTTGTGCTTGCTAGAAACACCAAGCATATTAAAATTAGGTTTTCTCATCTTTTTGTAATTATTGTGATTGATTAATAAATTGAGTAGTTGAAAGTGGACGTAGGCCCTAGTTTGGCTAAACCACTATAAATTCTTGTGTTGTGGTGTATGATTTTTTGTGTGATTGTCACTTACATTTTTATTCTTGCAATCATTAGAACTTGAGGACAAAACACATTAATTAAGTTGAACTACAATTGAAGAACACCAATAAACTTAATTAAAATTGAAAAAGGTGTAAAACAAATAAAAAATTAATTAAATCTTATTCACCCCACTCTTCGATTATGCACTTCGAATTTCAATTGGTATCAAAGCAAAGTTTTTCTCATAGGACTTAACAACCTGAGTTAGATCCTAACCTTGAATACTAGAAAAAAAAACCCTAGTAACTAGAGAACCCTTAGATGGTCAAGGAAGAGTCTAGTATGTCAACCAATACACTTCCATTCTTTAATGAAAGTGATTATGGCTATTGGAAGTCTCGCATGGAGATCTTTCTAAATGCCTAAAACCATAGGGTTTGGGAGTCAGTTACCAATGGATATAAGGTTCCTGACAAACCCCATAGTGAGTGGACCATGCTTGAGGGAGATGCATACAAGTTTAACTATAGGGCATTAAATTCCATTGCCAATGGACTTGCTCCTGATGCGTTGAGGCAAATATCCCATTTAAATACAACAAAGGAGGCTCGGGACCTTTTTCCGTCATCCACGAAGGATCCAATGCCATGAAGATGTCAAAAATTTAAATGTACACTTCATAATTTAAGGCACTGAGGATGGAGGAGGATGAGAAAGTTTCTTAATTCCATGCCAAGCTCTTTAACCTCATAAATTCTATGAGGAGCTTAAGAGAGGAAAATTCAAAGACCAAAGTCGTTAAGAAGTTTATTAGGTCATTGCCTAAAATATTTAGACTTATGATAACGGCTATTGAAAAGAGTAAGAATATTGAATTAATTATGTTAGAAGAACTAATTGACTTACTTCAAACCTTTGAAACCTCCACCAAGGAACCCACAAAGAAAAAGGGCAGTACCCTTAAGGTGGAAGCACCCTTGGGATCCAATGAAGAAACAATGAAGAAGTAACCCTAGTGGTCAATCAATTTAAGAAGTTTTTTTAGGAGAAATGCAAGAGATTTCTCCAAGAACAAATATGTTAGGAAAGCCTATCTTAAGTATAGGAAGAAGAATGATTTTTCCAAAGCACTTCCCATTTTCTACGGATGCAAAGGGAGAGGTCATATTACTGAGGATTGTAGCAATAAAAAGAACAAGAAGTATAAGCCAAAGGGCAAAGCCATGATGGCTACTTTAGATGATGATTCCAAAGAATTTGAACAAGAAATTCAATGTAGTGAGGAGGACACCTGACAATAGATCAAGACATTCATGACCTATGGATCTCTCTTGAGTTCATCTAGCAATCAAGATGATTCAAGTAGTGAAGATAAAGTAGAAGAAGGAAATGAGGACATTCAAAGTGCATTTAATAGCCTCCACCTTCAAAGTGTTGAGATAGAGAAGAAGAACAAACAACTTAGGAAAGAGTGCAAGGAAATGATCAAAAAGATTAACTCCTTGGAGGATCCAATATCCTATCTCTAACAAGAATCTCCAATGAAAAGTACTAAGATCATAAAGCTCTCCATTGAAAACTCCTTACTTCACAAAGACAAGGATCACTTCTCTTGAAAGGAAGCTTAATGAAGCCAAAACTTATCAATTTCTTGAAAAAGACAATGAGAAAATTGAAAAGGAAAAACCTCTTGGGGATAATGAAAAATTATCCAATCAAATCCTAGAACTTGAAGAAAAACTCAAGGTTCTAGTGAGTAGTGAGAAATAGACAAGTTGTGATGACTCTCTTGTACTTGAATTCAAAAGTCAGGTAAATGCACTCAATAAAAGAGACAAATCACTAAACATCACTTGTGTTTAAATCACTTGGAAGTTCTTAGAGTACCTCAAGCAAATCAAGGAGATTGAGGACAAGAGGAAGTCACTCTCCATGCTTGCATAAGGAAGTGACAAATTTGAGAAGATGCTTACCATGGGAAGAGACCATGGAGACAAGAGGACTTGGAGTCAATTCCAATCTCAATCACACTTCCTTCTCTCAAAAGGCTGAGAATGTCTTTGTGAAAGCCAAAGAAAATGTTACTGCACAAGCCTCTTACAAAAGCAAAGAGAAAGTGTCTTCTCAAGGATCATCACAAAGTTCTTTTGGGGATATGAGGAAGGAAAACACATTCAAGGGCAAGGCACCCTTGCAACAAAGTGATGTAGTTGGGAAACTAAAACCTCAACCATATTCCTATGCCAAAAATGGCATGAAAAAACTTTCAAGCTAACAAGATTTCTTCCTTTAGAGGATTTTAAGAAAATGCCTCTAATTCTTGAAATCCCAAAAGGTAAGCTAGAAGAACCCCTCAATCCTCTCATACTCTATCTTCTAGGAGAAATCAATTCCAACCTCTTCAACCTAGAAGAATTAAATCATCCTCTTATGCTCAAATGACTATGAAAAAATAATCACAATCATATGCCACTAGAAGACTAAACTTTTCATGCTATTATTGTGGTCTTGAAAAGCACATGAAACGTGATTCTAAGAAGAGTATGGATGATAGTAAATCCCCAAAATACAAGGCCTTAAAGAAAAATTATAATGGGAAGAATGTCAATAAGAGAATCTATTTTTAAGAACTTAAAAATAAAAACCTTTTCAAGAAGAAGGAGCTAGCCTAAAAGAAAAAGACTAGAAAGTCAAATCTTAAGAAAATTTGGGTTTAAAATAATGAACTTAATTGTTTAGTCATCCAAATGACTCTAAGAGCCAAGAGCACATCAAGGTGGTACCTTGATAGTGGGTGCTCTAGACACATGACTAGAAATAGATCATTATTTATCAAGCTTGAGGAAACTTAAGGTGGGAGTATCACATATGGTGATGGAAGTAGTGCTAAGATCATTGGTAAGGGACTGTAGAGACCCCTAGTATTCCCACACTTACTAATGTCCTATTTGTGCAAGGCCTAAAGCATTATCTAATTAGCATAAGCCAAATCCGTGATAAAGGATATGGTGTGCACTTTGTAAAGGACAGGTATGAGATTAAAGATAAGGGGAGTGATGATATCCTTGTTAAGGGGTTAAGGAGTAGCTAAAATTGCTATGCCATAAAATCCGACAAGCATGTGTTGGATGCTTGTCTTTTGTCTTAAAAGGATGAGACTAATATTTGGCACCAAATGTTAGGTCACATCAACTTTAGAGACTTATTTAGGCTAAGTTAAAAAGGAATAGTCAAAGATTTACCTAAGTTATCTCAAGTTGACAATCCTATATGCAAAGGTTGTTAAATGGGAAAAAAACTAGAGTCTCCCATAAAAAGATAAGTCAAATAGGGACTTTTAGGCTTTTAGAACTTCTCCACATGGACTTGGCCGGTCAACTAGAATGGAGAGTTTGGGAGGAAAAAAGTACTTCATGGTAGTGGTGGATGATTTCTCTCATTACACTTGGGTAGCATTCTTGAGAGAGAAATTTGAGCCATTTGATGAATTCTTAAACATTTTAAAGAGAATTCAAGTTGAAATGACCTCTCCATCAAGCGTATTCGAAGCGACCATGGAAGGGAATTTGAGAACCACAAATTATCGGATTTGTGTGATGAGATGGGCATAAGGCATGGGTTTTTAGCACTAAAGACTTCACAACAAAATAGAGTTGCTGAAAGAAAGAATAGGACTTTGCTAGACATGGTGAGTTCCATGTTCACAAGCAAAGATTTTGCCCATAGATTTTGGGCTAAAGCGGTAAATACCGCATGCTATGTCTTAAATCGTGTTTTTTGAATACTTGAAACTGACAAAACAACCTATGAAATCTAGAAAGCCAAGAAGCCCACTATCAAATACTTTAAAATGTTGGGACAGAGAACACCTAGAGAAATTTGACAAGAAAAGTGATGAAGCTATCTTCCTAGGGTACTTTACAAATAGTAAAGCATACCGGGTGTTCAATAAGAGGACTCTCACCATGAAAAAGTCGATCATTGTAGCCATTGATGATCATGAGAATGACACAATACAAATATACATACCTATTGTATTCTCTGACAATGAGCTAGAATCTTCTCCTAGCATTTAGATTGAGGGATCCCAAAAGGATCAAGAAGATATCTCATCACAAGAAAGCTGAGGATGATGGAGGTGCCCAACCTCATCCTAAGGAGAAGAGGGTCATGAAGAAAGGATTATCACCCAATGATATTTTTGGTGATCCAAAGGATGGAGTAAAAACAAGAAGGCAAATAGAAAACGTCTTAAGCTATCTTTGTTTTACCTTTAAGATTGAGCCTAAGAAGGTAAAAGAGACTCTAAATGATCTGGATTGGATCATTATCATGCAAGAAGAGCTCAACCAATTCAAAAGGAACGATGTGTGATTCTTAACTGAGAGACCCTCTGATAAGAACGTCATTAGAACAAAATAGATATTAAAAAACAAACATAATGAACATGGAATTGTAACGAGGAACAAGGCTAGACTTGTAGCCAAAGGATATGTCCAGATTAAGGGCATAGACTTTGAAGAGACATTTGCTCTTATGGGCAAGCTAGAGTCTATTTGGATTTTACTGTCCATTGTATGCTATTTGAAGTTCAAATTATATTAAATGGACATAAAAAGTTATTTTCTAAATGGTATACTTCAAGAAGAAGTATACGTAGAGAAGCCTGAGGGATTTGTGGACCCTCATATGCCAAACTATGTATACAAATTGAAAAAGGCATTATATGGGCTGAAGCAAGCCCTCAAAGCTTGGTATGAGAGACAAACTAGGTTTCTGATGGATCATTACTTCGATAGGAGGAGTGTGGACAAAACTCCTTTTATCAAGAAGATTGATGGTCACATAATCATTGCCCAGCTATATATGGATGACAACATTTTTAGGTCTACTTGTGAGGAGTTATCTCATGGGTTTGCTCATATGATGAAATCTGAATTCGAAATGAGTATGGAGGGAGAATTATGATTCTTCCTAGGATTACAGATCTGACAAATGTCTGATGGGATATTTCTAAATCAATCCAAGTTTGCCAATGATCTAGTCTCAAATTTTGGGCTTAGTGAGTCCAAACCGGTAAATACTCCAAGAAGTACAAGCTAGAAGATCACTAAGGATCCAAATGGTGTTAACATTGATCCTACTTATTATAGGAGTATTATAGGCAGTCTATTATATTTGACTGCTAACCGACCCAACATTGCCTTTAGTGTTGGAGCCTGTGCTCATTACTAGGCTACACCTAAAGAATCTCATCTAAAGGCTGCCAGGAGAGTCATACGTTATGGCCATGGGGCTGTTGACTTTGGCTTATAGTATCCATTTGATACCACTCCAGTTGTTGTTGGATTTTTAGATGCAAATCGGGCTAGCAATGTTGATGATAGTAAAAGCACGAGTGGTGGATGCTTTTATATAGGCAACTGTCTTGTCTAGTGGCATAGCCGCAAGCAAAGTTTTATATCTTTGTCAGTTGTCAAGGTAGAGTACATTGTCACTGGAAGTGGATGCACACAATTGCTTTGGATAAAGCAAATGCTTAAGGATTATGAGTTGTTCCAAGACATGATAAACCTATTCATTAACAACTCAAGTGCAATCCAGATTTCTAAGAATCTAGTGCAACACTCTAGGACCAAACATATTGATATTTATCATCACTTCATTCATGATTTGGTAGAGGACAAGATTCTATCCTTAGAGTATGTGAAGACTGAGGATTAACTCAAAAACATCCTCACAAAGGCACTAGACTCGAAGAGGTTTGAATACCTCCATGGTTCGATCGGCATGTGCTCGATTCGTTGAGTCAAGGGTCGAGATACTATGTCCATGCACAAGGGGTTAAAGTGTTCAAATGAACACTTAGTGCATGGGATGTAGCCAATGGGGAATGGCTACTTGGTGCCTAAGGGGCACCTTGCTATCTATCTTGAGTTTTTAGACTCTGGGCAGTTAGAGTGTTCTAACTTAAGAAGAGAGCTCCAATTAGGCAGTGTAACGGGAAAATGAAACGATGGATATCTCTTCAAAAGGGAAGTTTGTTCCTCATACAATAACTTAAGCATCAACTTCCTTACTTATTCAAAGAATGTCAAGGATTCTATGGCCCCTCGCACCAAGCACACTACCAAGCATTCCCACATTGATCCTAATCGATTTCAAAATGTCGATAATGCGGACAACTTCAATGCTTATTTTTTGAAGTGCCCCATGTTCATGGAACGGTATGTGCATCCAAAGATCCTTGAAGCAACTCTACAACCACAACTTCCTTTGGATGGTGGTTGGCATGACATCACCACTCTTGAAGGTGATGTCAACTCGAGACCGTGTGTGTCTTCTATGCCAACATTCACAACGTCAACAAGTCCACCTTAAAGTTTGATACATTGGTTTATGGAGTTAAGAACCATGTCGATCCAGACATGATTGCCTCCATCATAGGTGTTGATGCAAGGCATCATTTGTTAAATCCATGGGCAAAAGTGTGGAAGAAGCTTAAATAAGTCAAGCCTTGAAGACCAAGACTCAAGCCGGACTACAACTTCCAAAAAGGTAAAGGCATGCATGTAGCTTCATAGGGATCATGTAGTATGACCCTAGGTATGTTCACACACATGGTTGAATGCCCTAGCTTGGTCCTAAGTTGATATGGACCTTCCCAAGATGTGCACAATAGTGTACCAAGAGAATTCACTGTGTGTGACCGATCACAAAGTCCATGATTGATCACGAATTCAGAACACAGGACTTG
>JAOXJP010232581.1:0-10444 GCA_025762735.1 Platanus orientalis | reverse complement strand
GTGGTTCGGCACTCGGGCCTACATCCACTCTCAAAGCTCACTACCGAGCTATCAAATTTTATTAAGATTGAATTACATTACAATCAAGGTTATAATTATAAAACCTACTACTTGCAAAAGCAAGCTCTACTCCCGGTGTCTCCGGCAGGTATGATCTACACTACCGGTGTCTCCGACAACAGTGTGATGGTCTACACCCAATGTCTCCAATGGGTGTGGTCTACACCCAGTGTCTCCGATGGGTGCTAAATACTTAAATTAAATATAAGTCAATACTTGTTACCCCACAAGGTTGATGTATTGTTTGATGCACATGAGGGTGGTTGCTCCTTTGTTGAGCTAGTGTGCTAATAGATTCCATTAAGCTTTCAAGAGTGCTTCTTGCTTCTTGGAGCTTCTCTCAAGGGTTACTTAGGAGTAAACCCTTCTCCTTGCTTTCCTCTTCTTGTTCTTCCTATATAGAGTGTTGGGGAAGCACTTAAAGACTCCTTGATCTTCAATCAATGCTCATAGAAGTAGGCCTTTGGTAGTTGGGAGGTGTAAATGCATTTACTCTCTCTCAAGATTTCTTCTCTTGTTTTTGGTGTGTTATTGGTGTTAGAGAGCTCTCTTGAGCTTCTTACATACTTATAGGAGATGAGCACAATCGTGCACCCTTGACATGGCATTTATCCCAACGGTCAAAAAATCACAAACGTTGATCCCTTTTATTTTTTAAATTTTTGCAATTTTGAATCGATCCAGATATATCGGATCAATCCGCATGGATCAATCTGGCATCCCTGGATTAATCCGGTGTCTCAATCTAAGACACCCAAGCTTTGCCAGATCGATCTAGTAAGTAGCGGATCGATCCACTAAGTGTGGATTGATCTGACCCCCTCTGGATCAATCCGATTCCCTTATTTTTCTATCAACATGCCTTGTTTCTACTCCCACTTACTTGGAAATCTATGTAAGAGGCATGGGTTGGTTCATAAGGCTATGTAAGTGTCTTTTGAAATTTTTAACCTATGTTTATCATGATATATACCTTCACACACCTCTTTTGAGCTTGATGAACCTCGAGTCTTCAAGCTTTTGAACCTTGGCAATCTTGGGAATAGATCATCCTTAGCTTCAAGTGTTTGGAGCTCGTCTTCCATCTTGAAAACCAATCACTTGATGATTACAAACATGACTCAAGATATGCAATGTGCTCGTGCCATGCCTAATCTACCACTCCATGTATTTTTCACAATATGAAATTGACAATATACATCAATAGAAGCTGACTATGTGCTCTAAGAAATACATGAGGGGATATGTGGGAGCCACTTGAGAGGCAGGTCAATGGCCCATAAAGCAATCAGAGCTAGATATTATTGGCCATCTATGCAAAAAGATGCTGCTCTCCTCGCTTAAAGGTGTGACAAGTGTCAAAAATTTACCAACATTCCCAAGAAGCCCGCAGAAGAATTAGTCCCGATAGCAGAGCCCTGGCCCTTTACACAGTGGGGAATTGACATAGTCGGGCCACTCCCCATGGGGAAAGGACAGATGAGGTTCCTAGTAGTGGCCATCTACTACTTCACCAAGTGGGTGGAGGCTGAACGCTTGGTGAAAATCACCGAGAAGAACATCCGTGACTTCACCTAGAAGTCTATTGTTCGCCTATTTAGGATCCCCCGTGTCATTATCACCAACAATGGTAAGCAATTCGACAGCGCCTGGTATCTAGAATTTTACACAGAGCTCGGTATTAAAAATCACTTCTCTTCCCCGACTTACCCTCAAGCGAACGGCTAAGTGGAGGTCACTAATAGAACGCTCTTAGGCATAATCAAGAAGAGGCTCAATAGCTCCAAAGGCCTTTAGCTCGAGGAACTATCGAGCATCCTTTGGGCATACCGCACCACAGTGAGGACTCCCACAGGAGAAACGTTATTCTCACTAGTGTCTAGAATCGAGGTAATGATACCTGTCGAGATCAGAATGACCACACACAGAACAGCAAACTTCGACTCAAAGAAGAACGAAGAAGGCCTTAGAAACAACCTTGACTTATTGGAAGAGAGAAGAGACAAAGCCACACTGTGGACAACCTCCTACAAGAAAAAAATGACCAAGTATTATAACTCCCTGGTCAAAGCAAGGAGATTTGCAGTCGGGGATTAAGTGTTTAGAAAGGTGATTTTGGCAACATAAGACCTGACAGAGGGAAAGCTGAGACCGAGCTGGGAAGGGCCTTACCAGGTAACACACTACAATAGGCCTAGGACCTACCACTTTGAAACAATGTAGGGGAAGCCCCTACCGTGACCATGAAATGTAGAACATCTGAGAAAATACTATCAATAAAATTTATGTTATAATTCTAACCAGTGAAATGTTCTAGTTATGTAGGGTTGATAGAATTACAGGCCATCGAGCTTAGGCTACAAAACTAGCCCTGGGTTATAAGAGTAACCCTCAAGTCACAAGACTGACCCTAGGCCACAAGACTAGCCCATCCTTCCAGCTCCTCACACCATGTGCTCAGACTACAAGAGTAGCCCCGGGTTATAAGATTAACCCTCAGGTCACAAGACTAACCCCAGGCCATAAGACTAGCCCATCCTTCTAGCTCCTCATACCTTGTGCTCAAGCTATAAGACTAGCCCGCAGGTAACAAGACTAACCCTTAGGTCACAAGATTCTAGCCACAAGATTGGCATGTCCCTCAAGGGCTTCATGCTCCCTACTCAGGCTAAAAGACTAACCCATGGGTTACAAGATTAACCCTCAAGTTATAAGGCTGACCTCGAGTTGCAGAATCCACCTATCCCCCGACTAAACAAAGTGTAAGGCGAAGAGGAGTCCCACAAATTCGTTAGAGTAAAGAGGCCCGAAGCTCGTTAGGACATATACATTGCAACCAGAATCGACTCCCCTTTCCCCATGAATAAGATACATAAATTAGAGAAACATTGGAGGGTACTCAGTGGCATCACCCAAGAAAAGCCCCCACATAGGGAGAAGGCTTAAGCCCTAAAGAATACCACTGAGGACCCTCATTCTTTTGAAAACATGAGAGGCCCATTGGGTCATCACCTTAATTTAATTGAGGAGGTTTCATCCCCAACGTGCATCTACAGTTCGAAAATTTTGGTTGATTTTAGTTAAGTACCTACCTCTATTCATCTTTAAAATATTAACCTTGAGGGATCTCAACACTTAGAAAATTTTACGTTGCTAATCCTGACTCGAGTAAAAGTTAATTACCCTGAGACGCACTCATACTTTGAAAAATTCCTTAATTATTCCTACACTCCTAAGGTGACCTATCTCAGCCTACCTAAACACACATAAGGTATGTGAAAAGAAATCACCATGACCCACACCAACACTTAGAAAAAATTTAAATAAAAAGATTGCAAACTAGAAACGATACACACAGACGGGGGGAAAAAGAAGATTTCATTTATAGACTGAAATTTTACAAGAGTTAAAAAAAAATACAACTATTCTTGAGGGTTGCCATCCCCCATTGCTACCTCTCCCTCTCCCAAGGCAACTTCCTCCCGACCACTCTCCCCAGTCACGATGACCTCTACTTCCTTAACTTTAGCAACCTTCGCCTCCTCAACTACCCTCTCAGTCACTACCTCTCCTCCCTGGCCAATTTATACTTGTTTTTCTTCCTCGACCTTAGCACCCCCCTCGTCGGGCATAGTAAACGAGAAGTCTAGGTTGGGAAATCGCTTGGCTGCTAAGTCCTGAAAGTCCTCGATCCCGTCCCTAAAGTAGTCAGCCCTAACGATCCTGAAAGCATCCGAGGCTAGGTACTTGGTCGTAGCCACCTCAAGAGCCTCTTCCTAAAGCTTCTCTTTTTCTCTCTCCTTTTCTACCTTAAGGTGTGCCCGCTCTAAGGTGTCAGCCACCTTCTTGTTCACCGACCTCGCGAGGGTGGCGGTGAAGTTATCCTCGACCGCAATGCGGTGATTCCTCTCACCCCCCAACTCTTCCCTAGCTTGGCCCGCATCCCTCTCGGCCTCTCGTACGCAAGCGGCCATTTCCTCGAGCTAAGCCTCTTGCCTCGTAGCCTTTGCGGCCATGCTAGTGCAAGAGTCCTCAGCCCACTTGAATTTTCCCTCAAGGGCGTAAATCTGGGCCTTTGCTTCCTCCCAGAGGGCTTTGTTCTCGTTCTTGGTCTGGGTGAGGCGATTCAGATGTTCAGCCCTGACCTACTCACAAAATTTATATTTCTAGATCGAGGCCAATATCAGGGCCACGGTCTGCAAAAATAGTGAACAAAAAGCACCAAGGGATGAGACATTTTACCTTAGCCATGTAATGCATCATATCTCGATGCACGATAGTTGGAGTAAGGCTCTTTCTCATATACTTTGAGATTTGTCGGGGGAATGCAACCTACAAGGTAGTCCCTCTTGGGACTCCACCTTGTCAACTAAGAACTAAGCCCTAAGGAGGACTCCCCAACTGTCGAGACTAAGGCTGAAGAAGATGCCACCTGAGTAGAGTTTGTTGTTGTCACAGTCGTCAGGGTGGGGGGCTCAACAATAGTTGTGGGAGTAGCCGTTGCTTAGACCTCGTAGGTAGGGGCAAGAGAAGAACCAACCACTTCCTCCTCCATGTTAACTACTGGGATGGCAATAGACGGAGCCGGAGGAGGTGCTGGAACTGCCTCGAGGACCTAAACCTCAAAAGAACCCTCGGAGACGATGTGCCACTTTCTCTTCTTCAAAGTCATAGCTCCCTCGGGCTGGCCAGTTGTAGATAAGCTAGTTTTCTTGGCCCCATCGGCCTTAACATCTCTTATTTCCTTAGCCCGGGAGAGATACTTCCTGTCGATCTTCATCGCTACACGAAAAATAGAGTCAAGCTTAGAAATTAACAAAAAGTAAAATTCTTAGAGTGAAAAGGGGAAAGAAAGATAAATAGAGCAAGGATGGGTGAGTTACCCGGGTCAGGACTAAACCCACACTAATAGTCTGTCAAGTGTGACGAGGTCAGGGAAGGTGTGGGAGTGGTAATTTATAACCTCCCGGATGCGAGCCTCCTCGTCGGATAGCTCATCTACTTTAGAAACTAACACAAAATAAGAAGAAAAAATGAAATACATAAAACCATCTAAAGAAAGAGACTAAAAAATGAAAAACTACAATAGATTCATGACTTACCCACTGGCCTGAGGACCAATGCCCACCCTCGATTAAACTTCACGGTTGGGACCTCCCCCAGGGGGTACTCCTAACCCTCACCCATGACAAAGGAATATCAGCTTCTCCACCCACTATTGGAGCTCAGAAGCCCTATCACCAAGGTAAGAGTTGTGTCCCGACTGGCAAAGTAGAACCACCCTAGCTCCTACTCCTTAGGGCAGTAACAACGAAAGAATTCGTTAAGGGTGAGATGGTGCTCCCCCTTGAAAGTTAGTTTCCATAAGATCATACACCTTATGGTTATCCATCAGGCATTAGGCATTAACTGCCCTGGGGCCAATCCAAGCTAAAATAGTAGTTCCCTTATAAATAAGGGAACTGGAAACCTAAGGTCTGCCATGAGGGTCTGCTCGTATAGCACTACACTACCCGTAGGGACTTCAAAAGCCTGGAGTCCCCGGGAGCAATAAAAATGATCCCCTCGGTAACAAGGTAGGTGGAATAGTATCGGACTAGGGTTCACACACCCAAGTTAGAACCATAGAGGGTGGCCTTAAAGTATTCTTCTAGAACAATCTCCCCCGCCGCTCCTTGGCATTAGATGGAGCCGGCTCGATGGCCTACTCTATGGGTTTTGCCAAACTTTCGATAAGTCGTTGGCCCCGTCGACCATTCTGTCTACAATATCCCCAGACACCATTGGTAGAAAATTAAAAGAACAAATCTACAGAAAGGGAAAATAGAGGCTACGAAAAGCAAAAACACTGAGTAGAAATAGCCAAAAATACAAACAAACTAAAACATGAGTAAACTAGCAGACTTAAGCAAAGGTGAAAGTAGAAAGAAACTATGAATTGAAAAATAAACCGCTAACAAGCAACACAGTACCTGGGAAAAAAAGACAAACAGAGACATGTCGGAGGCGACAAAGAACGAATGCCCGGAAATGGAAGGATAGCCGGAAATGACTAAGAAGGGAACCCAGGAACGAAGATGACCGTACACAAAGATGAAGAAATCTCGTTGGAAATCGTCCAAGGCACAAATAATAAGCACAAAAGATGGTAAGCAAGGATGAAGGAAAGCCAAAGAGTGTGTCAAAAGGGGAATTTATAGACTACCACGAAGATTCTCTACCCTAGGCGTGTCACGCATCCATGGGCTAGTGAGATTATCCTGGGAAACGAGGTGACGTGCAAATCCTGAAACATTCAAGAGGTTTAAATATGACCATTGGATGACATAGAGATCTGAAAAGACACGATACTTGACATGACCCGTAATGAGCGCCAACACACCCCCTTTGAAAACGGAAATTCATTAAATGTCAAGCCATCATTAGCGCTTATCCCCAACCGATATCACCTCGATAGTTGAAATGACACGCCGCCTACACTGAAGTAAAAGGTAACAGATACAACAATTCACATTCCTGGGCCACATAACCTTGGACCCAGGAATAAGGGAGCAACTGATGGGGAAGAGTACACCAAGGCCCCCACTAGCCGACTCCGATAAACCAACACAATCCTGGCCCTAAAGGAATCGACCCAAAGAGTTCCCAAGAAGACCAACCCAGGAATCCCTTAGGGGCCTTCCGGCCCCGACCTCGAGTATTCCCGAGAATGACCTCAGCTGCTACTCAGATCACCCAATACCCAAAGACCCATCGAGACTCTAGGCACCCGGTGCCCAAGACGCCCCAACACACAGAAACACGATAACCCTGACTACTCCGCTTAAAGATAAGTACAAAACCATTATGAGAGATAAATATTCTCTACAGCAAGCCTGACATTCTGAGAAAATAACAAAAAGAGCAGGGAAAAACGCGGCCAAGAACGTGGGGGAAAGCGACATGTGAGATCTACTCAAATATGCCATCACTTGAGCCTATAAATACAAGTAGCGATTCATCATTCAATGAGAAGACATGAAAAACCCTAAGAAAGAGAGATAGAGCTCTACTTCTACATTTTCCCCCATTATCTGACTTAACCATCAGAGAGCTAGTGATTGACACCCCGCCGATGCCTAGCTTCCTGACCTTCTCCTGTTCTATGTATGCAAAACCCGCTCCGCTAGGGCCCTGGGATGATCATGGGACCATCTGATCAGCATAAAGGACTCTGCCAAACCGATACGCTGTCATTCATATATATATATATTAAAAGTTCTTAACCAAACCGAGGAAATAAGCTTAAATCAAGGTTCAGGCTCAGCTCTGTTAGCTTAAAACAAGGCGCTCATGACCAGCCCTGATCATCTGATTTGGTTAATTTGATGAAAACACTTCCATGATCGATCCACTGAGTAGTCAATTCCACTTTTCTAGTGTCATTGCTGTGGTCAGATTATTCCATTTCTCAACCACATCACATATATTTGTCCACACGAATAATAATCTTATAGACTTAACTTTTTCCAAAGTGATTGTCATCTATGGATCCACCGGTGAATGGATCGCACCTTATAGATTCCTTATGCCAAAAAATGGCACGGTCAGCTTTTACCATTGTTTTGTAGAGCTTCATTAAATTTTTCTTTCAACCTTTCAGATGTAGACAGAAATAATGTATGGTAATCATTTGTCCAAACTGATACTTTGTGGGTCTCATTTTCAGAACACCAGACAAGTGAGTTATATCAGCTCTAAACCTTCGGCTGGGATTTGGTGCGACCCTTTAAAAATGTCTGCCCTGCATCAGGGGTGGACACATCAGTGCCAGAAAAGTGATTTACACTTTTTGGGGGTGATTATCACTTTTTAGTGCTGATGTGTCCGCCCCTGATGCAGGGCAAGCATTTTTAAGGGGTCGCACCAAATCCCAGCCGAAGGTTTAGACATGATATAACTCACTTGTCTTGCGTGCTGAAAATAAGACCTACAAAATATCAGCTTGGAGAAATGATTACCTACATTATTTCTGTCTTCATTTGAAGGGTTGAAAGAAAAATTTTCATAAAGCTCAATAAAACAATGGTAAAAGCTGATCGTGCCAATTTTTGGCCAAAAGAATCTGTAAGGTGCGATCCTACTGAATTTGGGGCTGAGCTTGAGCTTTAGGTTGGGCTGAATTTAGCAACAGCATCATCTGTACGTAACACTTGACCAAATCGTTCAAACAATAAATCATTGCTTGGGCATTTGAACCAGAAGAGTTGGGTTGTTATCATTGATCATATCCAGGAAAGGAAAAAAGTTGATGTACTAAATGGAACCACTCATAATGAGAAATAGCATGGCCACCCCATCCAAAAGATCGCAATACCCTAGTGGCCACACCAAAAAAACAGACGGTGCAAGACATTTTTATGCTATTTCTCAGGTTTCCCACTTCACTGATAAAAAATTAGCAAATCGTCTTCCACATAAAGCAGTAAAGCATAGCCAAAATATGAGATCAGTTTCAAACTAGTCGGCCCTTTGTATAAGAAATACCGAATTCCGTAAGAACAGTAGATTAGAGAATATATTGTATGTTGAAACAATTGTTGAATCCAAATATGTTAACAGTAATAAGCAATGATAGAAACTATCAACCGTAGTAATGACCAACCAACAATATACTATGTGTAGCAACTCACAGGATATAGATTTTTCTGCTACGTATCTGAATAACAGAAGCAGCCCAATAGTGTATAGTGAAATTAATTAATTTGTACAGTAAAAGAGTTAAAAAAGACTTATCGATTGGTGATTGAGCATGTATAAGACGTTGTCCTTAAAGTGATATTCGTCTGTTTATCTCAAGTACAGTAAACTTGATCGACAATCACCTCCAGGAACACCAACCCTCTACCAAGACCATATATAGGCAAGTAGAGTGACAATATGAATGGCTCAGAGCTCTCAAACAAAAACAAAAACTCAATCAAAACCAAAAAATCAAAGTGCAGTCACGAGAAATAAGATGATCCAATATTTTTCTGTCTCCCGCTTGGTTAAAGTTTCATTCTTAAAGAGTTTAGGGCACCCAACAAATGACATCTTACCAAGTCGGCTCGACGCATGCGTACGTGATGCAAACAAACAACCTCCAACCTCTCATCTCCTCTTCAACCCCATTACCCCTTAGGTTTTTGCATTTACTTATAAAGTAGAATTAGAAGTTCTCTACTTCCAGTGTGGGAATAAACTTTTTAGAGGAAAGTGATTTTGAGTAGGTTTGGTTTGGTTTTAGGAAGGAATCACTAAAAAGTCAAATGAATTGTCTTAATTTAAATTTCCTTCCAAATGTTTTATAAAATACCTTTGGACTTAAGTTAAGTTAATGGGCCTACTCACCCCACATAACCAAGTAGTCCATAAAAATTCTATTTTAAATCTTTAAATATAAAACAAATACAACAACCCCCATAAGATTTAAAATTGAAATAAATATAAAAATCATAAAGATCATTAAAACATTCTTTCTGAAAGTCAAAGAATAGTTGTATAGGTATTGGTGTCTAAAAGACTATGAACCGACCCTTTGTATAACAATTCAATATTTACAGTAGTTGGTGGACCAAAGTCCTATGAACTAAACTACTTTAATGTGAATCAACTAAGATGGTCACCATCAACTCCCTCTCATATCATCGCCGTTCTAACGGGTTAGCACCATTTCGGCAATGCATCATACCTGGATGCTCAAGAGTGCTCTAAAGAACAAGGCCAAGTTCTCATAAGAGGTGGCCCCACCTCCACACTCAAGTAGATGAATCTATTAAGTGTGTATTATAATTAAACACACCACTTATAAGGGCTTAAATTCATTAAGAGTTTTAAAATTCATCATTATTATATTGTAGTATGCATTGTCTACACCATAGGGATGGACACAAATGATAGTATCACTCAAATTGCCCAATGACTTGTTTTTACCTATATGAACATACTTCATGGGATCACCAATCACATAGATCAAGTTGCAATTACTATCAACTTATGATTTAGACTTAAACCCCATCCCCCTCGATGTTTCGATCACTAAACCTCTAGTTAATGGTTTAGTATAGGGTTGTAAACGGACCGGATACGAATCGGATATGAGCATATCCGCTTCTGTATCCTATTCTACCGGATATTATAAAACTATACTATATCCTAACCGTTTAAAAAAATCGGATTTCGAATATCCGAAAAAGAAAAAAAAGAAAGGCAATCCCAATATGTTGTCACAATCGTCAGTGCATTCTTCCCTAACGCATGTCTATCTTCTCCAAAATTTTCGATGTCGTATACCTATGGGTGCTGAAATGGATCAAGATGGAACAAATATAAAGTAAATAGTTGATATATTTTTAAGGGTTTT
>JAOXJP010232580.1:0-10445 GCA_025762735.1 Platanus orientalis | reverse complement strand
GCACTGATGTGCCCTCCCCCTGACAGGGTGCAGAGAGGAGCATAAGATAAGAGGAACGGATACAATCCACTCTCTGATGGGTTGTTGTACAAATCATTTGGGTCTTTCCCGTTTATTTTTATTTCTTTGTAGGTTGGCGTTAAAGAGGGAAGTTTTGCTTGGAAACTGCGAGCTTAGCTGATCGTGTGCGCCTCTCTCTCTCTCTCTCTCTCTCTCTCTCTCTCTCTCTTAACAAGAATTCTTGTGACTAAGAGAGGCAGACACGTACCTTAAAAAGTAAAAAATCAACACCCGAAAGAGTGATAGTGAAAATCACTCTTTTGGGGTATCTGTCCACCTCTCCTAGCCACAAGAATATTAGTGGGCAGGAAAGGATCCTGATTACATTCTCTGGCACACCCCTTTGGATTAGGTACACATGCCCAGGTGTGAAAGAGGTACTAAAAGCACCTAGATTGGACACATCAGCATCAAAAAGTGAAAAGCAAACCCCAAAATGTGTAAGTCACTTTTCCAGGACTGATGTGTCAAGTCCAGGTGCTTTTAGCACCACTTTCGCACCTAACATGCTCACACGCCCAGCTCACAGGAATTTTGCTACATTATTTTACCAAAAAACACCCTCTATCTTTCGTATTGCCTGACTCAAATGATACGAAAGTGGCCAACGCCCCAGTACTCTTACGGTTGAGGCATATGTCTTCCATAGGGAAGACCTAGGGTCAAATCCCTAGATGGAGGTGGGGTGAACAGTGCAAAGTGGTGTCACCTGCTTGGGTTCATGAGTTCCGTCCTAACTGGTTCAGGTCAGTACCGTTTCAAGCAGCTGATGATGAAGCCCATGTGGGGCCGTACAGAAAAAAATGATACAAAAGTGGAAAAAAAATAAAAGGATATGCACATAGAGTCAATGAAAGTTGTTCTAACGAATGGAATTGATCGTGTTGTGTTGGAATATAAGAATCCTATTAAAAGTCCATAAAATAAAGGAGGAAGGTTCGATATATATATATATATATATATCAAGTGATTAATGGCGCTTGAGTTTATTTATATGTATAAATATGAAAAAATTGAAAAATTATTGTAAATTAATTCCAATGTGAAAGAAAAACAGGTTACTAGAAGATAACTATTGTTTAGAAAGTAATTCAAAACGGTACATAGTCTTATATATTTACATTTACCTTGTTTCATTGTACATTGGAGTTTTCCATACTAAAACTTTTGATTGCTGACTTATGACAAGGGGCAAACAAAGACTTCAAAAGGCAACATAAGTGCCACGGGCCAATATATTTCTTTCTAGTTCTTTTATTCTCTTGTTTTCTGCCATATTTTCCAGCAAGTCAAATTCAAAAGCTCATATAACATACGAGTTAACTTTTATTTAACGTTTGTCTAACCAATTTTTTTGTTAAACCCTATCTATAAAGGAAAAAAAAAAAACGTTAAACCCTCACTCAAGCCATGGTATTTATTTTTATTATTATTATTTGGGGTAAAACTCAAGCCATAGTCAAGCCAGAGATTTTGGTTTTTAAAACAACAATGTAAACAATATTAATGTTTGCGTCAAAAAAAATAGACAGGCTGAACTGGCTTGCTGACTTAGTTAAATCAAAGTTAGCATAAGAAATCGGACTTTGACCAAAATCAAACTACTATCCCTACTTATGTGAGATAGAGGTTAGTGGTTGAGGGAAAATAGAAAGCTCACGATGAGAGCCCTGTAAACCACAATTATGGGATCGTTGGGGAAGAAGGAATTTCCCATTGAAGCTGGAGAGAATGAAAAGTGGAAGAAGGCCACAATGGCATGAAAACTGTCAACACAATCATGATCAGCTTAAGGTTCGCAAGAGGGAAGAAACTATCACGAGCAAAGGAGGAATGCTCTATAAATACCAAAACTATTAAAGAGAAATCATCTTTCGATCATCCGCAACAATTCAATCATTATTTTATTTTTTATCCCAGTTTTAGCTTGATTTTTCAGATCTAGAAAAGGTTTGTTGTTAAACACCTTCGTATGGGTATGCAAATCCGGAAAGTCGTCTCATTACACTTCTAAGGGTTTATCCTTGTAGTTCGTTTTTTCTATTTGACAATTCTAGTTTACATTTTTTTTTTGGTCATTGGTCTATTTTGGGGAAGGATGTATAATCGGTTGAATAAGACGAAATATACAAGTCTTTTTGTTTAATGCATTGTTTACTACTATTTTTAGATTAATTGTTTCTTCAATTATATTGTGGTGTTAAACTTGGTAAAGTTTATGTTCTTGCAAAGCAAAAAAGAACTAATTTTGGAAGAAAGTACCATCATCTTTCCAAATCATCTGAATCATTCAAATTTGGTGGTAAGAAAAACGATCGAAAAATTCACTTCGGTTTGTCTGCTGTTTGCTCCGGCACCTGAGTTCATAGGAAAGACTGAATTTTGCACCCACGTGACTCTAATATACCTGCAAACCATTTTTCGGCTAAAAACTAGCATCACG
The DNA here is from genome assembly GCA_025762735.1 of Platanus orientalis. NCBI lineage: Eukaryota > Viridiplantae > Streptophyta > Magnoliopsida > Proteales > Platanaceae > Platanus > Platanus orientalis. The sequence goes on along the minus strand of JAOXJP010232580.1, from coordinate 7,942 downwards.
TTAACGTGCACCACGCATCATACATACATAATCTAATTATTCACGGAAACATACACACGTGTAGAAGATTAAGTCAATCACCTCACCCACGAGACCTAAGTAGAAGGAACATACGTAGGGGTGATAATGTTTGACAGCTGGTAACCCAACACAAAATTAACCGGTCAAGGTTTATTGTAATTGTGTTTTTGTTCAATTAATAAACGGGTCATGTTTGGGTTTACCCATATAGTCATCTATAGGGGTGAGCATGGACTTAGGCCAACTCAACTTTGACCCAAACTGACATTTGGCCTGAAAAATCCAGATCCAAGGCCCAAACTTTTTTAAAGGGTAAGGTTTGGGCTTACCTCAGCTTGCCAAAGCCCAGTCCAAGGCTCGAACTTGTCTATATATAATATATGTTTGTATGTATAATATACAACTTATTAAGGGACTGTTTGGGAACCATCTATAATGTAATCATTTCATTTCAAATTTCTAAAGCTTTTATTGCCAGAAAGTAGTGGTTCAAAATGAACTCATTCAAATTTATACTCTTTTTTTTAATGAATTCATTCAGATTTATACTTGATAATATATATCATTTCATTTTATAAAAAACCTAAGATGACTTCATTTCTAATTTTAGTTAGCTATTAGCAAAAATCTGAATGAGTTCATTTTGAACCATTACTTTATGGCCACAAGTACCTTGGAAATTTGAAATGAAATGATTATATTACAGGTGGCTATCAAATAGGCTATAAATTTTTTTCAAATTATTAATAATTTATAGCTCAATTTGTAAATTTTTTTTTATTTTTTTGCAACAGGTCTTGTGTTTAACTCTTAGTGAGATAAATGATTTTTTTTATAGTAAATAATTCTTAGAATATAAAATATATAGTTTTTTAAGCTTTTAAAAATTAATAAGATCTTATAACTTAATTGGTAATACATTATTATATTATTTAGTTGGTCTCAACTTCAAACTTTAATCTCATCATTCATGTTTTGTGAAATTCATGGATCAACCTGAGGCTCAATGAAATCCATAGGAGTGAGATTAGGTCTAAATATTAAAAAAAAATCAGGTCTAAACCCAATGCCTAATATGGTGGGCCTAGGTTGAGCCTACCATGGCCCGTCCCAAATCCTGCCCATGCCCACCCTTAGTCATATACCCTTAACTTGACATGACACCAATATGACCTGCCAGCACGAATTGACCCATGAACCCGATACAAAATTAGCGTGTTATGGTTTACTGCAATCGTATTTTGGATTAATAAAGTGGATCTACCTGCTTTGACAAAATTAATAAATGGTTTGTGTTCTGGTCAACCCATATAACCTTATACCCTTAACTTGACACGACACGAACCCAACTCGCTAATACAAATTGCATGTCAACCCTAAACGTACGTATGTACCACTGCCCCAACCGAGCACGTGTGAATGTGAATAACCCATGAAACATGCGTGCCTACATAGAAATATAATGAATTACACCAGGGCACGTGTAAATTTATTAATTTTCTCCAACAAGATTCACAAGACATTAACCCAAAGGTCTTCCTCTCCAATCCTCCACATCTCCCTCTTGTCGGTTGGTGAAAGTCACCTACCCGGGGCCCTACCTGTTCCGAGATCCACCTCCATGTACGTGAGTAGGATATCAGGCGATATCAGGCCACTTGGGTAGGTAATTACGTCGTAGGTCCGACGATGACATGTGGCACGTGATAACCTCTTCTCAGTCCACAAACCCATGATTTGCGACTTAGATCCTCTGCAGTAAGTTAATCTACATTAACGTGTAATAAATGTCTACATTATACAAAAATTTAAAGCTCACCCAAATTTGGTTGGAGCATTAAAAATTTTTAAATATGTTTGGATCTTAAGGGTAGTGGCACGTTAATGTACTTTTAACTTACTACAGAGGATCTGAACACATCATTCCTTACCTTCAGTGAGCACTTGCCAACCAGAGAAGTAGATTGTACGGGAGAAAAGAGAAAAAGAGTGCTTAGCATCTTTGATGATTTGGAAAGACCAACTAAAGTCACCTTAAGGTAGGACTGACATTAGTGGGAAAAAGTAAAAACGTCCCCCCCAAAAGGTGTAAGTTACTTTTTTGACGCTGATGTATCAGCCCCTGATACCAGTCCTACCTTAGGGTGACTTTTTAGTTAGTTCTACCAAATCCGAGATGACTTAGCATGGTCTAGAACAAAGAGGATTGTGCCTGCTTCCCCCTTTGTACGATAACAACTAGCACTGATGTATGACCCCCAGCGGAGGTTAGCGTACAAGGAGAAAGCGGATAGAATCACCCCTCAGACTGGAAACTAGTTGTAATATCAGTGTGTCAAGTAAGCATGGTAATTTGTGTTAGCGGGTTGTGTTTGTGCAATGTAGAGTCAAGGGTATACAACTATATAAGTCAACTCAAACGTGACCCATTTATTAATAGTGTCAACTTGCTCTGGCCCAAAATATGATTACAGGAAACCCTAACCTGCTAATTGTGTGTTAGATTCATTTTGTGTGACAATCCATGTTGGTGGGTCGTGTTTGTATCCAAGGATATACAACAATAAGGGTCAAGCCGGACATGACCCAAAACTTGATTTCAATACATCCTAATTGGTTAATTTTGTGTCAGATTCATGACAGATTGGAGAGAGTGGATAATGTATGACAACTTAGAGAGTGGCTAAAGTTGGAATGACATCAGGGTTGACACATCGGCTCCAAAAAAGTGATATACCCTTTTTGGGGGATTTTTTTTTGTTTTTTGGCATTGATGTCATTCCAAGTATAGCCACTCTCTAAGTTGTCTTACCAAATCCTATGCATAGATTGGAGGGTCGTGTCAAACATTACTGCCCCTAGTGTCAGTGCCACGTGATACAATCTCTAAATGCTTTCCTAAAGCCTCAAGCAAAAGTCAAGTTGGTCAGTGCAAAAATAAGAAGGTGATAACAAATACGATGAACTCAGACAGACCATATGCATTTCCCATGACTACTTCACAGTAGATATAGAACAGTTCGTAGCTTGAGCCTTGAAGTGGGACCTCCATGGTAGAGGGAGTTTTGTGTCGGCTCCTAAAAACTGTTAGCCTCTGCTTCCTGTCAAGGGCAGACACATCAGTGCTGAAATGTGGTTTACACTTTTTACCCACCTCCTAATAGAGAGCATATGTTAGCGTTAGTTAAGAGGAGCAGGCCCAATCCTCTTTGTCCATGGCATGTTCTCTTCTCCACAAAGGATTGTGTTGGCCTCCCTTAAAGAACGCTAACCTACTCCAAGTGTTAGGGGGCAGACACATCAGTGCCCAAAAATGAGAAGTGCCCCCCTTCCAAAAAAAAGTGTAAATCACTTTTCAGCACTGATGTGTCCAAGAAGTTAGTCGAATACTGATATATTCAATTAAACAAATTTTTAAGTTAATATATTTGTATTCGTTAAGTTAGGATTAAGGTTAATGGTAATTTAACATAACCTATAAAAGCATTTATAAAATAAAAAATCTTATAATATTAAAATATAACTATTAATTTAAATCAATCATTAGGCATTTGTAATCAGTATTTAGTTGAAACGGATGTGTATATCACAGTATTTGGTTCATTTACAATTAGATATTTTTAAACGAACAGATATTTAAATGCCTCAATACATTTAGGTTCATATCTACAGTTAACCAGAAACTGTGGAACGTGGGAGCTAGAGGCACTGTTGAGTCTGCCGAAAGCCTGAAACTGCTCCCCATTGGAACGTACATAAAGGAAGGAGGGCGTTGTCCGTAGCTTGAGAGCAGCAGTCGTCTAGGCGCAAGTGGGCGATGCCGTTAATAGGCGAAGTAAGAATGATACCTCCTTCTGCCTGACACAAAAGCGCGTGGGCTCCGTGACAGAGAGCCATATAGGGTCTAACAAAGTAGGGGGACCGCGCTACATGCCTAAATGCGGCGACGGAAGAACGTCTTCTCAGGCCTATACGTACGGCATTGATTGGTTAGTTGAGCCGTTGATGAGGTGAGCTGGCCGCATAAACCCAGAATAGCTTTACTTTTCGTCCATGTTTGGAACGTGCGCTGCATGTGCTTTTCAACTGTGGGGCATTTTTGTAATTACACATGAACTTGGATATTGCCCTAGATGGATTTGGTAGTTTAGAATGACATTAATGGCCAATACATCGATACCAAAAAATGAAAAGAATCCCCCCCCCTCCTAAAATATATATCACTTTTTCGGCACTAATGTATCAGTCCCTAATGTTACTCTTACTTTAATCACTCTTTAAATTGTTCTACCAAATTCCATCTGTTTTTTTGGGTAACTAGTGAGCTCAACAATAATGCATCAACATTCTTTTTAATTAATTTGTTGTTTGAAAATTATAATCAGAGTTTTGAGCTTTCTCTTCTTCTTTATCAAATAAAATGTTCTGTCTAGGATTTGGTGTCCAGGACATTAGGAAACATCGTATGGAATAAAATGGGTAGGAATTTGAAGGAAACATCGGATGGAATAAAATGGGTGGAACCACCCATTTTATTCCATATGACATCTCTTGGTATCCTGGACAGGACCCTTTTTTGTACCCTCTTTTGCTTCTTATTTTTAATTCTTTGACTTGTAGCTCTGTAATGGATTGCCAGAAGGGCAAATAAAAGGAGACAATTAGACAATTATTGTCTATCAAATTTAATCAAAATGCAATCTAAGAAGAGTAATGTAACATTCCCTCCTCTCTATTCTCAGTTGTTGTCATTTGGAACGATTAAACTTAATCAAAGATAGATTCAAAATACAGTATTAGAAGGGTTTGGTAACTTTCCTTCGTCTCTAGTCTCTATTCAGGTATAATATCATTTGGAAAAACATTCCTTAATGTCATTGCAAGCAGCTTTGACCATATTGGTATGAGTCAAACTCTTTGCAATTTCGGATGAGATCAAGTGGGTCTGGATTTTGTGCACATGGACCAAGGGTCAGACACATCAGTGTCGAAAAGGTGATAAGCACCCCTCAAAAAGTGTAAATCACTTTTCAGCACTGATGTGTCCACCCCTTGGTCTATGTGCAGGCTTTGCACACAGATTTTGTATGCACAAAAGCCAAGTTCAATTGAGTTCAATGCTAATCCTAAATATCAATATTTGGATCTGATGATTTAGGCTTGGGAATTGTATTTTTAATAAAACCCATTTTGTTCTTAGTTGCAAGTGTCATTCTCATGACACAACACCAAGTCAAATAATTATCTCCATTGAGGGATTGAAAATTTACAAAAATATTACAGTAGTGTTTGGATAAATTTATAATTGACTTTTGACTTAAAGAATAAGTTATTTATATTTATAGGGTTAGATCTATCAAAATTTTCACATAATTCAATAACTCAATTTACTTGGATCCCAACTTTAAAAATAAGCTGATTCTTTACTCTCTATCCTACTTATGACATATGCATAAGTAACTTTTTAATTTGCAAACCATACGCAAAAACATAGGGACTTATGATTTCTGGAGTGCTAGAAGTTATAAATTTTAAAAAATAAGTTTATCCAAACCTGAATAATCAAAATGGATGAAGATAATAAAGAGAACTTGAATAGCCCTGAGTTAGCTCTAACACCATGGATCTTCACTTGAACAATTGGTATCTTTGGAGATCCGTTTTTTAATTAAAAAAATGAACAAAGATTATAAAAACAAGTCAAAATAGATCACATTAAGTGCTAAAAAAAATTGTAGGATCATTATTATTTATTATACCATGATAAATTGTATAACAAAAAATAAAGAAAAAAAAAGAAAGATGAAAAAAAAAAGAGATTCATGTAGTTCAGCTTGTGCCCATACCCACTATTATTTTCTCATGTATTGTTTTCACAAGGCCACATCATTTTTATATATAATGCTCTCAATAAAGGAAAAGAAAAAAAATCAGTGTGGGATTAATTAGAATCCTAAATATTTGGAAAATATGTATGTGATTGACAATTCAATCACAATCCCAAAGTTTACGCTAATATAGTCAAAAAAGAAAAAACCACATTTGAGGGACCCTAGGACGCCGGCTTATATATCATTGTGCAGTGAACTATTTTTAGATTATGCTTACGCTAAGATGGATCAAGGACAGCAAAAGAATATCAAATAATTGGAGGAAAAGGATCATGCTGTCTACTTACAAGAAGGAAGATATTAAAAGTTGCACCGAGAGTTATCATGAGATGAAGCTTATTAGTCATGCTTTGAAACTTTGGGAGAGTGTGCTTAATTATAGACTATGACATGAGCCTAAAGTATAAAAAAGTCAATTTAGATTTATACTTGGGAGATTAATGGTTTAAGCTATTTCCTTAGACAATTAGTTACATCAGGTTTTAGAAAAGAAGAAAGATTTTTATATAGTTTTTCTTGACTTTTAGAAAGCAACATGTAGGTATCTAGATAGATCATCTTATGGGATTTGAAAAAGAAATTGCCCCGATTAGTTATATATTTAGTTAGTTGATGATTAATTGTATAATCAGACTGTCACTTGTGTTAGAACAACTGAGATGAGAATGACAAAGTTTACACCAAGAAATTAACATTAGAAACGTATTTCTTTGTAGTTATGAATGAATAAACTAGGCATACGTAAGAGGTAAGAGGTGGACCAACTTTTGTGCATTCAAAATCCGTGTGCAATTTGTGCACACTGACCAAGGGGCGGACACATCATTCTCAAAAAGTGATAAACCCCTCCTAAAAAAAAGTATAAATCACTTTCGGTACTGATGTATCTGTCCCTTAGTCGATGTGTACAAATTGCACACGGATTTTGAGTGAACAAAAGCCGGCCTTTATAAAAGGAGGACTCATGGGGCATAATTTTGTTTACCTGATCCCAAATAGTTAGTGTAAAGCTTGGTTTTATTGTTTTCATAATACGAAGCATTCTTAAGAACACAACGGGTTGCATTAGCTTCGGTTGAACCTTCTAATTCGTTATACTTCATGTTTACTCCATAATTTTACAAGGAAAGGTGTCAAAGTAGATAATAGTCCACACTGCATAAGAAAAAAGTATATAGTCAATTAATCAACGATTATTTTAGAATTAACATAAATTGTTAGATTGAATCATTATCTGCACCAAAACGAATAAATTGTTCGTAATATAAGCAAGGGAGGGTTTTGTTTTAGATGATATTTTACATGTCCCACACCATATAAAAAAAGAATCTTATTTCATGGAAAAAAAAAAAAAAGTTTAGCTAAAGATAATGATTGCCTTTTTTGAATTCTCTTCACGTGGTTTTGTGATTAAGGACTAATGGATCGGGATTATTCCGTTAAAAGGGCTGACCAAAATGAGTTTATGTCTAGTTTCAATCAATAGCTCACCTAGAGGAGATGATGATGTTAGAATTTGTCTTTGAATAAAGACTTTCCATGGAAGAATGGCATATTCAATTAGAACATCCTAATCGAAAAGATAAAGATTTTTTCACAAAAAGAGCAACTGTTTAAGGATTTCATGAAGGACTTTAAGTAATGTGTGTTCAAGTTGTCATGCTGGAAAAGGCTTATCAACTTTGCTTTTCTTCTTTGGATTCTATTAGTATTAGACCTTTGGAACTGTTGCATGTTGATTTTATAGGGAGCAACCTGTTTTATCCCATTGATGACATTCATATTACTCGAGATTGCTAGTTGTTTTCCTGTTTAGAAAATCTAAGACCCTTTTTAATGTTTTGAACCCTTGAAAATTTTTGGTTGAAATTTTGTTTGGCTGCCGAATCTAAGTGTTTTCAAAGTGATGATAGTAAGATATTTGTCGGTCGTCCTTTTGCTAATAATATAAAGGGTACAGGGATATGAATGTGATATAAATGAATTTAACCCCTTTTGGCAAAACCAAACCAATCTAATAAATGATTATG
>JAOXJP010232579.1:0-10445 GCA_025762735.1 Platanus orientalis | reverse complement strand
TTCTAGGTGACTGTAGTATTTTATTTTGTTATTATCTCAATTTTGCTATTTTTGGTAAAATTTACCAAATTAACATAATTTTGTGCCTAACACAAATTAGGGTTTCTTTTTTCTATTTAAAGCATTGTAGCCTTCAAGGCAATTCAGTTTTCTTAATTAACAAAAGTTTCAAAGCGAGTTTCTCTTCCTTGGTGCAGTTTAGGGTTTTCCCAACAAAGGAGAACGACGTGTTCTCCTTGTTATTCCGCTGCATCACAATTCATCACTAAGATATATATATATCACCTGCCACAAGGAAAAATATGTATGGTGATGTCAACGAATTAAGGAAAAACATGCTTATTTGATAACAAGCTGTCAATCCACATGACACCCTTATGTATTGGCGTGAATTCCAAGAGGAAAATGTAAGCACTTCCTTTCTGAATCAGTTCGCAACAGCGTAGAATTATTCACCCATGAATACCCTTTCCTCTTTCTCGGTGATGAACATAAGGGTCCTTCATCATTTGAACCTCCATAGCACCAAAAACGCCATATCCATTGCTTTCATCATCACGACCACCTTCGTCATCACCAATTTGATTTTTTAAGTCGTCACCATACTTGACACTTTCAATCTTCTTCTGCAATGCTTTGTCTTTGGGCTCATGCCCTTTGAGAAGATTAACGACTTCCTTCATGTTGGGTCGCTTCTCCGGCTCGCTATGCACGCAGAGGGCAGCGACATCGATAGCTTGTTTTAGTTCTTTCTCATTGAACTCTCCCCTCAGCTTTGGATCGATGAGATTTTTATACCTCCCTTTATGTATAAGGGGTTCAGCCCATTCGGTTATCGTCCTCTTAACTCCTCCGGGGAGCTTCTCTATGGGTTTTCTTCCTGTGAGAATCTCCAAGAGGAGAATTCCAAAGCTGTACACATCACAATTTTCAGAGACCTTGCCCCACATAGCATATTCCGGTGCTAGGTACCCCAACGTGCCCTTTACTCTTGTTGTCATATGGCTAACGCCGTCGGGGATCAGCTTTGCGAACCCAAAATCAGCAACCAATGGTTCAAAATTTGAATCTAATAGCACATTACTCGCCTTTATGTCTCTATGAATGATATGGGGCGTCACCTCATGGTGTAAGTACCTGAAAGCATCAACAAACATGGTTAATTTGTTATCTTTTCAGGGTAAGAAACATATGGATTGAATATTTCATTCACAGTACCATTGGAACATTGCAATGGACCTTAATGCCATTTGGATTAAAAATATATTGGCATCATATAAACTATTTAATAAGTTATGTTTGCTTAAATTCCTATAAATTTTCTATGCCTTCCGAGGCAGTCACTTTGTTTATTTTTAGATAGGACAACGGATATTTTCTTGAATCCGTTGGATTTTTTTTCTTTTGAAATTCGATGACTTGGGGAAGACGTACAGTGGTAGATAGAGAGAATCTCTATTGTTCTTGATTTGAATCTCATTTACTGTTGAAAAGTGACAGGGAAAGACTGGTAAACGGTTAGATGAGGCCGGTTTACATGAGACAGCCTTTGCCAATGGTTCAATTAAAGTAAGTGTATGGCTGTCCTACAAATTATTGCAATTCAACAGTCATAAAATGAGGGCCGGCTTCATGGAATTACCATTTCTATGGTTCTAAGGTTTTTAATCTTGACTCAGTGAGGGGCCCTATTGTGAAAGGGGACTATTTTTTAACCTCATATTGGAATCCACTTGACACCCTACCCCACCTTGTATTGGTATGAATCCCATCTGATTCCAATATAATAGTAAAAGATGGCCTCTCAAATGAGGGATCCCTCATTGAAATACTACCATTTTCAAGTTTTAATTTTTGTTTTTTGTTTTTTGATTTTTTGTTTTTCTGTTTTTATGTATTTAGATGTTGTATGTCAACGTATCTAACCATGGGCTCAAGCCCTTACCTAAACATATGTTCCTTATGAAATCATCCAAAAGCTTAAATGAAAATAATTCTACGTATGCCTTGTAAAATTGTTAGGCGATTAGGAGGCAGAAACAGATAGGTTGCTACCATTTGATGAGTGTAAAGCCTAGTTAATGCTTACATTAATCCTTCTGCAGAGCCAATTATGATGTTCATTCTCTTTTTCCAATCTAGTCGGCCATCGCTCGCGAATTGACCATGGAGATGAGATAGCAAGCTAAGATTGGGCATGTAATCATAGACTATGAGCCTTTGATCTGTTCCAGCACAGTATCCCCTAAGACCAAGGAGATTCTTGTGACGAACTCTCCCAAGAACTTCAACTTCCACGGCAAACTCCATCTCTGCCTTTGAGTTCATGGCTTTCAACTTCTTGACAGCTATCTGCATTCATAGAAGACAATACGGTTAAAAACAATCATATCAAAGCGACACCTGCCGTTCGATGTTGATTGAATGCTGATGTAATGGTTCCATATTTATCAGAACCCAGAAGAAGAAGGTGGGTTTACCTGAAGACCATCAGTGGTCTTCCCCCAATAAACACTTCCAAACCCTCCTTCACCAAGCTTTTTATCCTCACTGAACCCATTTGTGGCTACTTGCAACTCCTTGTACGTGAATATCCTCCATGAATTGTTACCTTCACTGGGTGTAAACCTACAAAAAGTCCATTAAATCATGATTCCTCCAAATCTTCGGGTAAAATTAGTGATAATTTACAAATTCTACTCTAAACCTTCTGCTAAAAATACTGATATAGTTAGTGGAACATACCCTTCATCAACCTTCTCTGAACTACAACAGCACATTGACCATCCCATAACTACTCTATGGGAGGCCTCCAAGAACCAGTTGAGCTCCCAAAGGAGAGACCTCTTTTAAATGGAATCGAGGGCTTTTGGTCATTTCATGTGGAGTGCCAACCGTCCTAGGCCGGCAGAAAATATAAAGAAGAATCATTGTACGGGTATAACTAAGGAGTGTTTAGTAGTGGTGGCGGAGGTGAGGTGGAGGAGTGCATTAGAATTATCTTGCTTGAGTAGAGCTTTCATGCACTTGGATGCACTTGTCTTAATGTGTGAAAGACTGAAAGCACTAATCCATTGATCTAGATCGTTGGCCTCGTGATCCTCTCCAGATTGCTAAAGTTCACATAACGTTCAGAAGATTTAAATGGTTGTCATGTGGCGAAAAATAAACAAAACTGAAAAAGGCCGGTGAGTTCAGTTAGTTGATTTTTTGGATACATGTTGACCACCGAGATGTGCTGAACGTTAACGGGACTTTAAAAGTCTGGAGACTATAATTGATCGTTTGTAAATGTTTACCTGAACTGGTCTGCTGGTGTCCCAAAATGTGGCGGTTCGCAAGGCCCAGGTTCAAACAGCTGGTCGACCAGCTGTTTTGTTGTTTTTTGTTTTTTTTTCCTTATTTTTTAACCCTCCATTTAACTTAAGAAATACTTATTTTAACTATTTTGAGTTATCATTCCATTGTGTCTAAGGCAACATTTGTTAAATTTGTTGGCACCATCATCCTGAAAATTTGCTTACAGATGGATGACACGTGGGTTTTGATTAATTCGGAAGCTCGTCTACAAAATAGAGATACATAGCATACTTCCAACAAAAATGAGCAGTAGGAGTATTCAAGACATGCGTCGTGATATCAAACATGTTATGAATGTGGGTCATCACATATACAAAGCAAGCAAAGCAAGGCCACTATATATGCAATCCACGACAAGCATTCAATACCACCACAAAGGATGAAGAAGGTGGCCATGATGATGAGAAAAAGTGAGAAGAGGAAAATAATGACCTTGTGACGTGAAGAATGTGTTGCAACTACCATCACTAATTGACTCGGTATAAATAGGCGTGAAAAGGCAAAAGAAGGGATCAACATCGTCATCAAATTTTATTATATCTTTGGAGTAATATAAAGTAGTCTTTAATTCAGTTCAAGAGGATTAGACTTGGTTCATTCTATTGTTTCTGTCACTAACTTGTTCGATATTAAGTAGGACAACTCTAGCAAGAGAAGTGTTTCATTTAGTTGAGCAAAACATTTTTATTGTGCTATCAATTGTTATATCAACAAACTTTTATTTTTCATTCATTCCTTTTGAGGTATTCCAGTTATTTGGGTTACCCAAACCTCGGGCAAAGTGTAAAAGAAGAAAATTTTTCCAAAATAGAAATTAGCGATCATAGTAGAAGATCACTTCGAGGGGGAGAAAGATTCAACACCTTGGAAAACAGAAGTGGCCCCTTGTAGGAGAAAATTTGGTTCAAGAAGCCTCAATAACCTGATAGTGAGTTTGATGCATTCAATAGGCTGGCCAACGTAATTGTTGCAACCATTCAGCTACTGATCGAACAAGGGCAATTTGAAAGAGGACTAGGCATGGCACTAGAGGATGATTCGAAGAGAGAGAACTCGATGGCTCTACACCAAGAACCCTAAGAAGACTTAGGGGGTAAGGGCAAGCAATGTTTCATCTTGATAACCAGCAACCCGAGTTCTCAATGGGAGGCCCATACAAGTATGTTCATCAAGAGTTACTTGGCCACAAAGAGAAACATTTTGAAGGCCTAAACCAACTCAGTCGAGCTTAAGTCTACCACACTGAGGGTGGTTCGAGAGAGGCCCCCACATTTAGGAGGATGGCCAAGAAGCCCCTCGATGGGTGATAAAGATTCCAATAGTAGGGGATGCCTTCAACAAGAATCCCAACTGTTGAAGAGTTCAAGTTATTTGCTCCATGGGAATCCCTTAGGTCAATATAGCTCTTATTAACAGTTATGCGAGAACTTAGGCGAAAAATACAAGTGCTCTCCATGGGAGCGAAGTTTACTACCTTGAGACCATGCGGGAGGAAGACTTGAGCATTTAGATAATTTGAGCGATGATTGAAGCACTAGGTCGGCATACGGTTGAAGTAGCAAAAGTGAGGTGAAAAGATGATCACACAAGACATATGCTCGACAAACCTCAAGGAAAGCATATAAGGGGTCGTGTGGTGAATTAGTAAATAGGGAAGAATAGTCCCCGAAGAAACATAATGCCACTGAATCCGACACTGGCTATCACGACATCAAGAAGTCAACGATCGAGCATATTAGTTAGTCAACATTCCATAATAGGAAAGAGGGAACTAAACTTTCTATTGGGTTAGTCAATATTGACTCGATTGTGATAAAAAAGTGTAAGAAGAGAATGTCAAGAAAGAAATTGAACTAGTGTGTTGAATGATGTGTCGAATGAAAGAAAGCAAGACCAACTTTGCCCCAATACAGGTAGATATCAATATGATTATGATTGGGGAGGTAACCAGCAAAGGTTGTAGAGAAATAATCAAGCATAAAAGATGATTGGTCACCTAATAGGGATCAATTACTATAGTCTTAAAGCCAATTAACACTGACTTGATCATCATCAATTTGGCACAAGACGATCGATCAATCTTGCCTCATGTTGGTAGGATAAATGAGCATGGTTCCAGTGATCTAAGAGTAGGGCACCAAGCCATAAAGGTGTTCGATCAAGATGTTGAGGTCTAAAAAGTGAGGGTGAAAGACACGACATTAGAGGGCTCAATGATGCTCAAATGTGTCACAATGAATGAAGCTGGACAAAGCCAATTCACCAAGGGTCAACAAGAAATAAAGATTAACTTCAAAGAAAAGACCTAAATTGAGGGAAGTCAAGGATCTAGAAAGTAAAAAAAAAAAGTCTTACATTCTTAGTCTAATGACATGGCCTTGATGTCAAACAAAAAATGGGTTAATTTGGAGAAATTGTATGCTAAGGGAGGATTGCCCTTTGAAATCTTCATGATAGTGAAATTTGGCTCTCGTAGCACATCACTTTGGAGACTTACAATTACTCATTAGAAAGATTTGAGCCATGTCAAGAGTTTCGATAGCATGATTTGGAAAAAAAACATTACCTTTGGTAGTGAAAAACCCAAGCGCTATGAAATGGCCATTCAGTTGAACAAGGTCATAGTAAGTAGGCAAAGTCTTTAATGAAAACACCTATTGACTCACATACACCAGGGAAGGAGTTGATGGTAAATTATTGAAGTAGCGCAAACCTCCATATCAAAATAACTAGATATTTAAGGACGAAAATGTCCTACAAGTGATATGAGTCAAATACAAAGGCTTGTATAAGGACAAAAAAATTCCATATAATTAAGAGTTTAATATGATGGCTTATGATGAAAGGAAAGTATCCATGATAATAAAATGTCCAAATAAAGTTTCATTATATATATAAGTCAAAAAGTTACAAAAACTCTTATCGAAATAAACAATGACTAAGGGAAAAAATATCCTAAGAAAATAAAATGATGTAAATACAAAGGCTCACATCAAAACCATACATCGTTTCCTAGATATGAAATGGCCTAACAATAGTCGAAGCAAGGCACAAAGGCTGGCGATGAACAAAGGTAGAGTGTAGTTTTCGGCAAAAATTATTTAACCTATATGTCACCACGAACCAAGGAAAGCTGGATGGGGTGTGCCTTTCACCTCTCTTGAGGTCACCACAAGAGTTGCCCCAAGCAACGGTTCTAGATCAAGAGAGCAAAGGAAGGGATTCGGGCCAGTGTACCTTACCTAGAGAGTGCCCTTTTTACAAAACCGTGGGGTGTGTAGGAGGTAAGCAATGTGTAGAGAGAAAATACATCTCCAATAGTATGGATGGTGTGGATGGTGCTTCGTCTCTATCCATAAACCAGTCCTTCACAATCGAAGAAGTACCCTAGAATTAGTTGATAGACCCATGTAACCCTCCAGCTCTAAAAGCAATGAGACCTAAGATGAGATGACCAGCCTCTAATCGTGGGGTCGTGGTCTGAATAGAGATCATGATGGGAGAAGTAAATATAGAATATTCTCATGAGCAAGATAATCTGGGTGCTAGTATAGGCTAAGGGGAGAATTATCCTATTTAATAAGGTTTGAAACTATTCTAGAAGTATCAAAGTTAGTCAGCATGGTTTCAAAATGATGACATGCAATCATAGCAAAACAGGATGAGAATTAGACGAAAGAACCGCTGCTTCCTCTACCCGAGGGCATTGGAAGTAGAGGAAATTCTAGAAATGGCTAATGATAGAAGATCTTTTATCCTAAAAGAGGCGACGATTAGGGTAGCTAAATCAAATCAGTTACATAATCGAGCACAAATTTCTATGACAACCAATGAAGATCATGTAGACAAATCTTAAGCATTAGAAGAAGAGCACACATGTCTAGTTAAGATATAAACTAGACACGGGTGGAGGGCATTTGTTGGCACCATTCTGAAAATCTGCCTACAAATAGATAATACGTGGATTTGATTAACCCGAAAGCTCATCCACAAAATAGAGACACATAGCATACTACCAACAAAAATGAGGAGGAAGAGTCAAGACACGTGTCATGATATCTAATATGTAATGAACATAGGTCATTACTTAAACAAAGCTTGTGAAGCAAGACAACTATGAACCCCACGACAGGCATTTGGTGCCATGATAAATGATGAAGAAGATGGCCATGGCAACGAAAAAGAGTAGGAGGTGAAAAATAACCAACCTACGATGTGAAGAAGGTATTGCAACTGCTACAACTAATTGACTTGGTATAAATAGGCGAGAAAATGAAGAAGGGATCACCATCATCATCAAATTTTATTTTATCTTAAGAGTAAGAGTAATGTAAAGTAGTCTGTAATTTAGTTCGAGAGGATTGGAACTAGTTCATTCATTGGTTTCTGTCACTAACTTGTTCGATATCAAGTGAGGCAACTCTAAAGAGAGAAGTCTCTCATTTAGTTGAGCGATACGTTTGTACTGTGCTTTCAATTGTTATATCAACAAAGTTTGATCTTTCATTCATTCCTTTCGAGGTCAATGGAAAATCATCATTGTTGAGGCATGTACCAAACATATTCTAGTCATCCGAATTACCTAAACCCGGGGCAAAGTGTGAAAAAAGAAATTTTCCCCAACAAAATTACAAACCATCAGATCCTTTCTTTCTACCTTGACAAGAACATATCGTAAGTTTTGCAGTTTTATCGAGAACTATTCAATAATAATTTAAATAGTTTGGTAATTGTCTGAAGAGTAAAACCACCTATTCACTGGATTAGGACATGAAACCAGTGGGTTATTTAGTTTGCATATTTTAGCTGAGAACCCAAAAGGGTGGTCAGTTCTTGGTTTTCCTCAGTCCCACCAATCCGCTCTAGTTGTTACAACTATGGTAAATATGGAGTCGGGATCCTCTGCAGCGGAAGCCCATGTAACGAAACCAGGCTGATGTGGCAGTTGTATGGTGTTACAATTTGAGTTTGACTCTTTTTTAATTAGGTGCTTTTTTTATGCTTTTAACCTTGAAAACGCCGGAACTGTATCCCTGTAACACTTCCACTGTGTACCACTTGTACCACAGACACAAGGGGGTGGGGCCCATACAATATTTACATTGAACCCCACCCACTTGTGTCTTGTGGTACAAGTGGTACACGGTGAATGTGTTACAGGGGATACTGCTCCGAAAAGCCCACATATCAGCCTGTGGTGATCGCTGCAAAATTGCTGCACGGGCTTTTGCTACAAAGGATCCGAGTGGTTAATATGGTTTTATACCAGCTCTACTGATTATGTAACCAATAATTGATTATATAAAATAAAAATAAAAATAAAAATCCCATGTACATCACATGCGTCATCCATTGGCTCTATTATTTTCTTTTTTTATTTTTATTTTTGTTATTTTATGGAAGGCAGACTTCTAGTTTTTTGCCACATGGATCTATGGGAAGCATAGATGACGCAAGATGGGTCTCTCGTACTCACGATCTTGTATTTCCTGTAAATCCAATCAGCTAAGGGACAGAATTTTAGGGTACTTTAACGGAAGCTCGTATGTGTCCAAATGTTTTCCGGTCCTTTAAAGAGAGATGTCCGTTGAGTTTGATAACTTCAGTTATTTATTTCAGCTCAGCTACTATTCTAATTAAATAATGTATCTATCTTTGGCTTTCAAATAAAGAAAAATGAAAAACAAAAAGTTTGCTATTGTTTTATAGGGTCCTTGGGCTCTCAAGTCATTTTCTTTTTAGTTGGATCGTTTGTGTTCTCTCATATAACGTTTATGGAGACAAGCGCCTTTAGTTATAAGGTTGATGGTAAGAAAAGTGCATTATGCCAATGCCACATGGTACGATTCCAGAAGCTTTCTTATGACTCAAGCGCCAAGTCAAACAAAGTGGCTCGTAGAAGGGGTCGACCAGTTAATAGATTAGCCACCAATAAATGGTCCAAGTGCTTTGGATGTTGACTTTCAGAGTGGTATGGAAGTCAATGTAGCAAAGAATACTTGTTTTGGAATGGAGAAGTCTGATTGCGAAGACAAGTCTTCATGATGGAGTTGATTTCGCAATATTGGATAGATCACGAAGTAGATTGGTTTGCAATGGTTCTAACAGTTCGCGATATGGATTGTTCGCAATGTAGAAGACTAGCAGCAAAGATTCCTTGTAGAATTGTTCTTTGCAATATAAATGCTTGGCGATGATGGCAAGATTGCGATGCAAAGTAATTCGTGGTACACAGTTCTTCGTGATGCAGGTGTATAAAGTAGTTAAGATAATTTAATATCCGACAATAAGAAATGATGACAGTAGCAAATATGATATGTATCAACTCACAGATTGCTCGGTATGTAATAGATGCAATCCAAACATAATAAGTATCAATCTAATATCTGCAAATTAAAGAGACAGAAACAATTTATCGGTTGATGATTAAGCACGTATAGAACGTTGTCCTTAAAGTGATATTCGCCGGCCTATCGTTGGTATGATAGGTTTTATAGGTGATCACCTCCAGGAAACACCAACCTCTCTGGTAGACCCCGCACAGCTTAACAGAGACTCATATAAATAGCTCAGACCAACCTCTAGTGCCAATGGAATAACATATATGAAAAACAAACTAAATCAATAAGAAATCAATAGAAAATGGAGAAGGAGAAGACCATCGGTTCTCACAGAATCTTTTCTGTGTTCTTCTTCGTTCTCCTCATCTTTTATTATAGAAGATGATGATCGCATACACCATACCTTCCATGAAGAGCTAGGCTCTTTAGGAAAATAATAGACATGCAATTAATCTCAATAAATTCAATAACGCATCAATTAACAATTATCATATATTGTATCAACTAATTAAGTAACCAAATTAATTGTAATCCATTAAAATAAATATTTTTTATTTAAGTAATAAAAATAAAACAATTAATTCGTGTAACCCACACCCACACCTCATCCCACCCCGGCCCGGCTCGGCTCGGTTCTGTTCGACGCGCGCATGTGATGCAAACAAACATCCCCAAACTCCCCTCTCCTCTTCAACCCCATTACCCCTTAAGGTCTTACCTTTACTTATATGGTGGATGTTGAAG
>JAOXJP010232578.1:0-10445 GCA_025762735.1 Platanus orientalis | reverse complement strand
TATATATATATATATATATATATATATATATATATTTATTTATTTATTTATTTATTTAGAAAGAGGAAGAAGACCTTTAACCAAAGGGAAGGTAGTGGCCTCCACCATTGTCGTTAAACTAGATGGAGACCTAGACCCATTACAGGGTTTTAGGGTTCCTCAACTTGCAAATATAGAAGAAGGAAGAAGGAGACATCAGAGAGCCAAAAAATGAGACAATTTTCAAACAGTATTGCATAATTCTTTAGCTGGTCGTGGGCTCTATAAATAGAGTCCCACGGCCAGATAACTACTTGAAAATAGAAATTGACAAAAAAATCCCTCTCTAATACTCTCATGATTAAAATAACCCCAAACTACAAATAATAACGAAAATACCCCTAAATAACACCTAAGGACTCATACCCTCACCAACATGTGTCCCCCTCTAACAAGAGATATAAAGTGACATAAAATAAATAAAAAAAAACTCTAAACAAACTCTAATGGAACCAAAGCATGGTCGTGTCTCTCCTATCTCTCCTCTGGTAGATCTGAAACTCGCGCCTGGACCTGAGGCCCTCATCACCAACCCTACCCTAACAGACCCGAATAATATCTGTCTGAAGAAGAGTTATAATTGGGACTTTGAAGCTCATTCTCTCACAAACTATTTAAATGACATTTCATCTTATTAAAGATTGCTCAACCATGGACACACATATACATGGACACATGTAAGTTACTTGTTCATGTTTAATGGTATTCAATATTTTATTATATCCCAAAGTGTGTAGTACAATATTTTTTTTTATGGATGTGGTAAATTGTGAGCAAGAGTAATTTATCCCCACATCATGAGGAGTTCCCTCAATATATGCAGTTATAAAAATAAATTGAGAAGATAAACTTAGATTTAGTAGATACATTACTGCCTTGGAACAAGTTTTCGTGTATGATTAATGTTGAAATATATTAAGTATATTAACTCATCCCTTTCCTATAACCTTAGGGTTTTAGGAGAGACGGTTAATTGCTTTATTTAAGATGGTATTGGATTAGGTTTTAGGTTGCGAGTTCAAATCCCCCCATGGACACAAATATTCTCCCGGGCCTTGTACCTAGTTCCCCCGTGTTAATTATCCAGGAGTGTCCTTCCTAAGGGGGAGTGTTGAAATATAATAAGTATTAACCCATCCATCTCCTATAACCTTAGGGTTTTAGGAGAGACGATTAATTGCCTTATTTAAGAATTAAAATGCAGAATAGTTTATTAGATATTGGAACATGAGATTTACATGGTTCACTTCACAAGAAATTTGTTCATATATATATATATATATATATATATATATATAGCATTTTCTAGAAGTGGGCGACAAGTTTTAAATCTTAATGCATTCAAGGTATATCTTGTTGAATTAGTCTTTTTCGCCACATTTGGGCTACGAGAGTTGAACCTACTTCTTCCACAACCACTACCCCACTATGTATGTATGTATATGAAAGAGAAACCTATTTAGAAATTTTCCACCATTGAGATTTGATAGAGTAGTCCAAGCCCATTAAAACAACCTCAAATATCATGATGTAAAATCTTAGCACACAAAATTTCTCGTTACAAGGCTTGTTATTTTGGAGTCAAATATCATAGTGCAAAACCTTACTACAAACATATTCCCAATACATGACTCATTATTTTGGCTTACAAAGTATCCTTTTTTATTTTTTGGAGAGAGATAAAGAGTTAAGGAGAGTTTATTGAAAAAAAGAAGCAAGATACAAAAGAAACAAAACAATTCACCAGGAGTGTGAAAAAAAAAAAGAGTACTAAACAAAACTATAAAATCCAATTCTAAAAAGAAAACCAAGCTATCTTGTCAAAGTCATTCACAATAGATATCCAATCACAAATTAACCTATAGACACCGGCAAAAATATCCTCAAGGGACAAGTACTTATCTTCTAAGGTCCTGTTGTTCCATTCCTTCCACAAACCCCAGCATATAGCCCCAAACGGCAAATGGCAAATGAGATTTGGGATACCTTCCAAATCCCAAATCCACCAACCTGAGACGAGATCTTTGAAATGGTTAGGATAGGTCCAAAAAACATTGAGCTAGGCAAGGAAGAGGCCCTAAACTTAACACGCCATAAAAGTGAATAAAGAGGTGGTCTACCGACTCCTCCTCCCCCATACACAAAATACATCTATTTGCCAAGTTTCAGCCTTTACTCCTTAAATGGTTAAATGCATGAATTTTATCCAGATAGGAATTCCAAACAAACACAGAAATCTTAGAAGGGATACCCAAAATCTATAAGCCTTTATGAGGAACCAAAGACCTAAACAAGTTGTCCAACCCCCTTTACAACGATTTCGTAGTGAATTTACTGTTCTTGTTGTTGATACACACCCAGCCATCCCTTAATCGTGGAATCAGACTCTTCCCACCTAAGCAATTTAATAATCTAACCATATCCTCAATTTCTCAATCATTCAAATTTCTTCTCAATCTCGGCATCCACTCATTGCCATTAATGTGGTCATAAGTATCCACTATGAAGCTTTTCTTGTTAATGGCAAACGGATACAAACTTCTAAACACCTCCTTAAGGGGGTTCAAGCCAACTCAAAGGTCTTCCCAAAACGTATCTCCTCCCCCAAACCCAATCTAAAGCAAATAAACTTCCAGAAATTCTATTTTTCATTAAGAATGGACATCCAAATCCCAAACCCATGGCCATCTTAATTTCTTTGGGTCCCAAACCTATATCTGGCTGAATTTAGCTACCACCACTTTTTTCTACAGATTTTCCCTCTCTTCTTCAAAGCCCTGAAGCCATTTACCTAAAAGGGCCCTATTATGGCATCGAATCTTCCTAATACCAATGTTGCCTTCTTGAATAGGCTCACAAACCGATTTCCAATCAACAAGGTGATACTTATGATATGCCCAATCAAATCATTCCAAAGGAAGTTTTTAAACCTCATCTCAATCTTGTTAGCCACCAAAGCCAGAATTATAAAGAGGGATAGAAAATAATTCGGAATGCTAGCAAAAGAGCTTTTGATCAAGGTAAGCCTCCCACTTTTCAAAGGAAGGACCGCTTTCCACGAATCCAACCTCTTCGCAATATTCTGGAGAACATGATTTGCAAAGTATCTTTAATTTTGGCTTCCACCCTTGGGGTGGTAGAGGGTCATTGCTTTGGTGCAATGGTAGTGGCTTGGGCTGTCAGCGTGAAAACACAGGTTTGAGTCTCGTGAGCGGCCACTTTGTTGCAAAAAAGCCAAAGGTTAGGTCTGTCTCCGGTCCATCCCTCCCAACACCCTGTAATTACAGGACAAGCACTGGGTAATGACCTTTTTGAGCCTTGTGGTGGTAGGCACTAGGGAGAGGTAGTTTACTGACTCAGAAACTGAGTTTTCTCAATGAATGATATCCAGGTAAATCTAAATGCTCGAAACCCTATGGATATAGTTACCTATGCTTCTGATATGTCATATTTACACATTTAAATATCTTGTAGCAATTTTTAATATTATCTTTTACCTATACGCGCTTATCAATATGTTGATTCCTTAGGGGCCCTTCTTCTGGAGGTTCATATCTATGCCTAACAGAATGATCTGTGCTTAAGTTTAGCAGATCAATTAGAGAGCTGTCACTGATAACATTACTAGCATTTACTGATTGGTTTATTTCCAGGTGAAATTGCTGAAAGGATTTGGTGCCTCTACATCTTTCATGTTCGTGGTTCCCATCTAATGAATAGCATCAATAGTGCTTGACTGTTAAGCATTTAATGAGGGCATATCCTCTGTAAGAACTCTTTTAGATCTTTTTGCTTTGCTTTGTAGTTTTTTTTAAATAAACTTTAATCTTACTTGTTTTTATTCATGTGTGTGGGTATATACATCATTCATGCATATTGCGTAGACATATACATAGACATACACGTTTACATGTGTGCTCTGTAGTCTTTTGATTGATATGTTTCTCATCAGTTCCAGCTTTGCTGGTAGTTCTTCCCTTTAGATTTTATTTAGTGAGGGTGCTAAAGTTATTGCTCATTAATAATAATAATAATATTATTATTAATTTTCTTTTGGAGGGGGGGGGGGGGGAGGGAGGGAGATAAAGATCAGTGTCTTACTTAAACTATTAATGTGGCCTAGGTGGTAAGGTTCTCTAGTGGGTGGGTTAAATTTTGGGCTAGATACCTATTGAGAGTCAATGCTGGGACTAATATCCAACTTTAAAAGAAGTAATATTACCCAATCATCTTTTTTCAAGGTTTAGACATTGTGTTTTCTCTCCCATTTGGTTAGGTGAAGTTTCAGCACTACTAACTAGGTCATGATATGAAGTTTTGCTTAGAACACCTTTGTGTACTTATATTCTACATTGAACTTTTGCTTAGTTTTTTTTTTTGCTAGACGCATATCAAGTCATTCATTTTTCATCATTAAGGGACTGTACATAGAAGCTCTCTCTCTCTCTCTCCCTCTAGGACATTTGACTATTTGTATAATTCTGAAACCTCGATAGGCTTCGATGATTACGTAGTTCTGCAGTTGTTCTTAAGATGAAGCACTATTTTATTATCTCTTACCCTATCTTTATCTCCAGGTGAAAAGGTGGCTATAGTAATTATTGGGTATCTGGGCTACCCTGTGGCCATTATACTTGTGATGACGCATGTCTGATCCATACAAATGCAAATTCTTTTCAATACAGGGGTCGAATCATTGGAGCCTAGGTCGGAGCTATGTTGTTGAGGAATGACAGGGCTGCAACTTGGTTTGCATTCTGTGCTCAAGTGTTGGACAAGGGTGCTGCTCCTATTGAATTGTCCAAGTAACAGTGTAGATCCAATCAACTAAATCAAACTGTTTGTCATATGTTTACTGCCCCAACCATTTATTTTTTCATTTCAGGAGTGATATACTGATATGGTGTGAGTTGAAGGCTGAGGACATGGGGAAGGCCAAAAAGAACTCGAATCAAAGTATTGAGAAAAGATATGAGAGCTTATGATTTAACGGAGGATATAGCCAGAGTGGATTGCTGAACAAAATTCTAGTAACCTATCCCAACTAGCTGGGATAAAGCTTTGTCGAGTTATTCACAGAATTTGGATCATCCAATTAGGCTTATTTTTGCTCTTAGAAACCTTTAGGTGGGACGAACTTGGAGTTCAGATTCATAAAAAGTTGAATCACTTGTATGGTATAAACTTATGTTTCAATGATGACTTTGATAATGACAGTAACATCCCATGTTTTCCCACTAACTGCTAGCATTAGCTGGTTTTCTCTTAATCAATCACCACAGATCTTATTACTTGAAGAATGATCCTGGTTATGTAACAAGCACGGTTCACTAACCATATCTGCTTTCCAGTAAGGGCATGCTCTTGTTGCATTGAACAATTCAAAGTGGGCCTCCACTTGGATGGT
This sequence comes from Platanus orientalis, assembly GCA_025762735.1. Lineage (NCBI taxonomy): Eukaryota > Viridiplantae > Streptophyta > Magnoliopsida > Proteales > Platanaceae > Platanus > Platanus orientalis. Next base: position 4,999 of record JAOXJP010232578.1, on the reverse strand, counting down.
TGATATGCAGACCACACCAATCGTCTGAGCTTAATAATCCAATCAAATGAAGCTCAGTGTATGTAGTTAGTCCATAGATACCATCATCCAAGACAGGTTGATCAAACCCAGATTTTAAATGGACCAAAATTTTGCTATTTCAGTCACCTGGAAAGAAATGGAATCTACCAAAATTTCAGCCATTTTTTGCGATTTAAAAAATATATTTTATTAGATAAATACTTATCATATATAATAACTATATATTTTTAAATAGAGAATATACATGTTCGATGTACAGTGTCTACACTCTACATCGCAATATGGCTAAATGGGTCTTTTACATTTCTACCATGATCAATTCCCCCCCTCCTTGAGATGGAATGATATCCTCTGTGATGCCCCCTTGTGCGATGCCCCATGGGGCAAGACACAAGGAGGTGGGGCCCATTCACTTTTGGGATGTCCTATCAACCCCCAAAAGTGAATGGGTCCCACCCCATTGTGTCTTGCCTCATGGGGCGTCACATGAAGAGGGTGTCGCAGAGGATATCAACCCCCTTGAGATTTCTACTTTTGTTGCATTGCCTCCAGTTCACTATTACTACTAGCCACGTGGGAAGATGATGATCTGGCCAATCAGGGATGTCCATATGGCGGACGAGCTCTGGATAGGTAGTGTCAGCCCTATATCAACACCTTGTAATTAGGGCTGTCAACTATCTACCTAGGCATCCATTTCTGATGTGTATTTGATCCACTTAAGGTGAATATGGATGCATCTATATCTGACTCATTTAACAACTATTTGTTTATAAAATGAACCAAATACAGATATATATACATTCTGTGCTGACTAAATATTTATATTCGTCGATATTTTTCATACCAAACCCTTAGCTGAAACCTCCCTAGTTGCCTGTTCCCTTTCTTTGGTTGAAATCCACTATCATCTTCCATCTTTGTAGTTACTAGATCCTTATTGTCTTTGTAATCTTTATCATAGTTGTCCTCATCTTCACCTTCCTTTTGTTATCTTCACCTTCCTTTTTGACTTAGTGACACAAAAATCTCTAAAAGATTCTTCTGTAGGGTGTACTAGTCTATGCTTTTCTTAATTTTGTTACTAACGGTTCCATCCCTACCACTTCTGCCCTTCACTCCATGTTTTCAGCCCCAAAATACCTTAATTTTCTGACAGAAAGTGTAACCGGATATATCTCAATTCGTATCTGACATTCGTTTAAGTAAATAAATACAAATACGGTTCTTATTTTTAAATATCCACCTCCATTTATGTGAGTCTTGGAATTCTAGTGGTTTTTATTTTTTCGTCATTAAAAAGCGAAATTGGGATTGTGGGTTCTAGATTAATTTGCTAATATATGTCATCATTACTCTTCCTGCCACTGCTACTTGTGGATTTGCAGTTGGCACTACCCTTCGGATTCAAGTGCATCAACCAAAAACGAGAAAGCCAACCTCAGGCACAATTAAGGATGATGAACTTTGAATCTCGTATAGGTTCCAATGGCAACGAGTCAATCCTTGCTGTTGCAAATGTTCAAATGGGCAAACCCTTATGTGACAAAATTCAAACCATTGAGATCAACATGCACATGAAGCAATGACTTGTGGAGCAAAAAGAAATAAAGTTAGATTGCTGAATTGGATGCAATGTAGCTGCCACCAAAGTTCAATGATGTCTTCCCAAGTCTACAAAAATTCATCTCTTACAAAGAGAAGCAGGAAATTAGATGATATAAAGGACCTCAACATAAAGCCAGTTCCCTAACATAATTTACTACACACAGCACGACTGAGAAGCAGAGATTTTTTTTCCCTCTTTCCTTTCCCCAGCTCGGCGAGTTGGATTGTGCCAATCGAAAGGTAAGTAATTCAATGAAGACCGTTGCAGGTGTAAACAACTCATATCTCACATTCACACAAAACTTTAGTCAATTTAATCCTACTTGCTCCATCACAGAGAAATCAACTAAGAAGCATCTCTCCAACAAACTAATGAGCTCATCTCTTCTTCCCTGATGGCTAGCCTCTGGTCAGGTTGGACAAATAAACAAGCCTGACAAGCCATGCAAATGCAGGAAGTTTTACAACTTGACCTGGTGAAGCTGAGGATGTGACTCAAGATGTGGATCTATCCTTTCTTTTACCTGTCACAGATGTGGTATTATTACCACAAGGCTGAAATGAAGCTGGGATGCTGTGTACACTAATCTCAGTTGTAACATTCTCTAATTTGTATGAGTTTGATGTTGTCTGGTTGGAGTAGTTGGGCTGATCAATATGATGAACCTCAAAGTTCACCGACACTTCATCAGAATGTTCACTAGATTTTTCCCTGGTAACACAAAGCCAAGTCCTTGATGCCTCATCACTGCATTCCTCTTCTACGGGCACGTGCCATGATCCTTTTACTGATTCCTGTAGACAGAACATCCAAGAAAAGTTCCTCAAGGCTCTATTTAACACAACTGATTGAGATCAATTCATCTCCACTAGTAAAATTAGGATACAAAACATAACTTTTAGTAGACAATATCTTCTTTTCCTGAATTACATAAACATTACAATGACATCTAAGGTCACCATATAATGGACCCCAAGAAGAGACTACCATATTTTTTACCAACAAATGACACTCATACAGTAATGGAATCTATGACAAAAAAAGTCCCACCTAAAAGATATAACTTATGCTAAAGGATTGTGAGGGAGTAGAACTATAGCCTCAGCCAGGTAAAAGTGCTAATGGATTGGAACTTTTCCAATGTATTATTATTGTTGCGGTCTTGCACAGAAAGGAGAGCATCTGGGTGACCCCAAAACAGTTAAGTGATCATGACAATACAGGACAAAACTATGATTGGCCTTGGACAAGTTTGCATAATGGGCCTGAATATCTCAAGTCAGACATGGATTTGAACCATTAATCCAAGATGGGCCTGGATCAGCACAAGCAAAATAGGATCCCAATCCAGATCAAATTTGATGCAACTCAAAAACTGGCCTATCACCTAGACTGTTCATCAGTTATTGTTGATTACAGGTAATTAGTCCTTCAGAGTAATGCTATTTTCTCCTATAAGCTGGGACTTTTGACACTTAAATATGGAGTTGTATGGATACTGGATGCTCTGTTGCTTCTCATTTGCCAGACTAGAAAAACTAACATTGTTTTTAAGTGAAATTAACAAAAACACTCCCAATTTTAAGAGACTGAAAACAATAACAAAATTAGGCCACAGAGACAAATGGACACCCTCTATTCAATCTCAAAGTAGCAAAAGAGAACGGAAATGCCACTTTTGTAAACAGAACATAACGGTAATGAAACCAAGATGATCATAATTAGAATATTACCTGAATGACTATAGAATATGAAGGAGGCATCTGCAATCTTAGATTGGATTTCACGAAAGTATATCTAACCTGCAAATAAAGGTAGTAAAAGTTCGTTCAGAATAAAGGAATTACAAGACAAAGATACATTACAAGTGCTGGGACCAAAACAAGCAAAGGTTGAAGGGCCCTTGCGACAGAAAAACAAGGAAGCTGAAATGACAATGGTTCATCAAAAGAATTTATCATTTACACAGAATTAGTCATTCAACTTGCCCTGTAACCACAACCAAAAATAAGGCATATAATGATGAAAACAGAAATATTTGGAAATGAAAAAAAGAATGTGCTGAACTTATGGAAAATACCACCAAATCATGTCAAATAAGTATTTTTCACGCAATAACATACTTGATGTCGCTCTTTCCACTTGAGAAAGAAGCTGCTCCCTAAGAGTGCAAAAATGTGATCTCTCATTTCATCATTCGTCACAAGCAAACACTTAAGTTTTACAGCTGCATAAAGCCAGTACCTGGACCATAACTAAAATACTATCAATTCTCAAAATTATTGCTGAAAATATCTAACACATGAACTACTTGAAATGGAAAAGCCTAAAAAACAGGTTTAAAGGTTCATACCAATCATCATTTGATCCATTTGGTGTCGTGTACAGTGCACCTTGTGATTTCCATTCCTCAAGCAGATTCCTATTAAAAGGATTCTGCGTAAGTGCTCGAAGACGTTTATTGTGAAGGATAACAAGCGGCAGTTTCTTTTGGCTTCTTTCATACAGGGCTTTCACAACGGCATCAAGCTGCTCCATTGCAATTTTCAAAATATCAATGTAAGAAGTTATGCAAATGGTTGTTTTAGCAACAGAAAGCCAAATAAACATGTAGACAAAACAAACCACCAAAATGATATGTACAACCTGAGAAAGGCTAAATTCACCATCAGCAAAGTTTTGCTGGTAAAGTCCAATATTTGCTGCATCCACTATAGCTTCATATTCAGCATGTTTATCCAGCCATTCCTAAAAAACAGTAACTGCAACAGCATTAATATGTGGCTAATGAGAATATCATTCTTTTTGTTTAACAATTTCATATTGGCTTTAAAGAAAACGAATCTTCCATAACATTTTTTGTAACAAGATATACCAGATCTACGTTATGTTTTAAGATTCAAAAGCTAAATATATTTTTCAACATTTATTTCCAAAAAGACCTCAGCAACTCCATAACACATTTATCAGCTACAAACTAAAGAAATGTTCAATTGGCAAATATTTGAGTAACTTAATTGATAACTTTAAGTACTAAGGTACTAAGGAAAAACTTGCCAGTAATTTTTCTTACAAAATAAATCAAGGATTTAAATAAGTTACTCTAATAAGTGTTCACTGTTATTAAAAAAAAAAAAAAACTTTTACTTGATGATTGAGAATCAAAGGAAAACTAACTCGAGTTGATAGTTTTCAGAAACTACATGTACATTGATTGCAGTTGCTAGATGAGAAAAAATGCTTTATAAGAATGTATAGAAAATGTTAGTCATGACAAAAGGAAATGTTTGATGAGTTCCAAAATGTAAATTTCTACAGTAACAAGTGAAAAAATAAAACAGAAAACCTAAAATATAGTAGATGTGTCTT